>JABFFE010000328.1:0-62138 GCA_013623625.1 Fusarium setosum | reverse complement strand
CCATGGTGAGGACTTTGAGCAGGATTCTGAGTTTGGAAACTGTCTATTGTCCCTGGGTCGTGCCAACGAGCGCATTGCTGGCATTCAAGACTGTTACGTCGATTGCGCCAATGCTACCTGGCTGGACACCCTGGAGAGGAGCTTGGCGATGATGCGAGAGTACCAGGTATGTGTCCCGAACTTATGTGACTGGCATCGTCTAACCCATGCAGAACGCCCGCAAGAAGCTCGAGAACCGACGCCTCGCCTACGACGCCAGCACCAACAAGATGGCCAAGGCCCGACGAGACGATTTCCGAATTGAAGAGGAGGTTCGCATGAACAAGGCCAAGTTCGAGGAGTCGAGCGAGGATGTCCTTCGCCGCATGCAGGACATCAAGGAGTCTGAAGCCGAGAACATTTCGTCTCTGACCCAGTTCCTCGATGCTGAGCTCGACTACCATGAGCGCTGCGCTGAGGAACTCCGTCGCGTCAGACAAAGCTGGGCTGGCGGTGCTGCCTCGTCTCCTACGGCTGGACCTCGACCCAACCGAAGCCGATCCAACACCGCTCGATCCTGGCAAGAGCCTCGTCACCAGGCCGTCTACGAGGAGCCTGAGCCCGAGCCCGAGCCCGTTCGCATTCCCCACCGTTCTCCTGGCAGCCGTCTTGCACCACCTCCCCCTCAGCCTCCTCGACCACCGATTGCGAGAGCCTCTACTTTTGAGGGCCGCGCTTCTCCCATGGCTACACCCCTAGCCAACCTCCGAGTCCCAGGGGCTCCCCTAACCCGCGTCTCCACACAACCCACAGACGGCAACCAATACGGACGAAACGACGATGTGTTCTCTGACGATGTCTCTACGAGCCGAAGCGGTAGTCCTGACTGGCAAGACCGTCGTAGCGCAAGCCCTGCGACTAGTTACGGCAGCCTAAGCCGTAGTACGAGTGCCCTGGCCCTAGGCAAGAAGCCACCGCCTCCTCCTCCTAACAGGGCCAAGAAGCCCCCGCCACCTCCCCCGGCCAGGAGGGAGAACTTGGGATATTGATTAGACTTGATTTCGCGTACACGGTAAACTGTTGGGGTGGGTGGCGTTTGGTTTTATTTTTGGGTTCAGCAAGATTGGCTATGATAGAGTCACGTTGAACGCGACCGGAGGTTGCCGTCCTCAGGGACTAATTGATTTCGTCTGTCATGATTTCAGTCTGCATGAAACGTGAACAATAGATGCGTGACCCGTTATTGGTATCATAACTCTGGCGCCCTCAGATCAGGGGAAACACATTAGCAAAGGCACAATCGGCATTTCACGACCCAATGCCAGACAACATAACAACCTCATCAAATTACTATCGCTGAATTTGACACCGCTGGTGAATGCAAAGTTGTACGCACTCTTCACATTTCACGTCACCAATAATAAGCTTTGTTAACGCTTGAATTGTGTTCATTTAGTGTGCGCAATGTAGCTACGGTCCTTTATTGCTTTGGGTTGCTATAATGCAAGGCATTAAGTATGATGCCTTTAGGTAAAGTATTGGGCTTTTCTACTGGGCTGCCTAGATCTACCTCCTGGCATACAAAAAGGTCAAAAACCCACACGACCTTATTAAAATAGACCTTCTAGCTGCATCTCGAAAAGAGTCATCCAGCCTCTGTCAGCCTTATCCAAGATGGCTTCCAAGATGACACTGCCAGTTGGATCGAGCCAAGCTATGAGTCTCATGAGCTCTGTTGTTGAGTGATTGAGTGATAAGATAAGAGGTCACGTGCGCTGGCTAGGAGCTTCTTTCAAGCAAACACAGGCAACAGCATCATCTGCGCTTCTCCCCATCTCGCTACAGGACGGATTTGCACCATGGCTACTGAGGATGAGCGTTACCGACAGTCGAGCCAATATCGGCTCTGGTCGTTCTCGCCGTCAAAACTCCAGGAGCTACGCGAAAAGACCAACTCGCTCGCACGAGAGCAGATCGCTCCTCGACTCGCTGCTGACCCTCCGCCCGACTTTCTCACGCCCGATGAAGAGGTTCACCTCGTCAAGTTCTTTACGGTCGAGCTTATCCGCGCTGCCAAGTTCTGCAAGCTGCCCACCGAAATCCTGGCGACCGCCGCCGTGTTCCTGCGACGATTCTACGTGACCAACTCGGTCATGACATACCCGGCGCCCGATCTGCTCAAGACGTCGCTGTTCTTTGGGTGCAAGGCCGAAGGCTTCTTTTATAAGCTCAAAGATTTCTCGGATAATTTCCCTAACACGACGGGCGAGCAGATTCTCGCAGGAGAGTTCCTGCTCTGTCAGGGAATTCGGTTTGCGTTTGACGTGCGACATCCATTTCGAGCGCTTGAGGGTGCTGTCTTGGAGCTGCGGAAGAAGCTACCTGACGAAGAGTCGCGCGTCAACAACGCACACGTCCGCGCGCGCGAGATTCTCAAGTTCAGCCCGTTGGTGACAGACGCCTACTTCCACTACACCCCCAGTCAGATCATGATGGCAGCACTGTCTATAGCGGATCCTGGACTGGTCGATGTCCTCGTTCCTCTACCTGGTCCGAACGGCGATGCTGCTAAAGAGTCTGCGTTTGCAAACATTCGCGACAAGATCATGGGGTCGATCGACAGCTGTCGCAGGATGCTGGAGGAAGAGCCCCCAGAGAGAAAAGACGAGTATTGGGGAACGGTATGTTGCTCACCGACTATCACTGCATTTGCTGATAGAACTAGCCCGAGGTCATCAAAGCCATCAAACCCCTGCGCAAGAAGCTGCAGAAATGCCGAGATCCCGATCGAGCGAACCTGGTTAATCTCCAACGAGCGAGGCGAGAACAGGCGATGAACAAGGAAAAGAAGGGAGCAGCAGCCAACGAAGATGGTGCTGTATTTGGTGATGGCAATGCACGAGAGACAAAAAGGGTGAAGCTGGAGAATGCTGATCCTTTTGGGCCGCCTCTATGAGGGGATTGCGCGACTGGATTCTTGGATGCCTCCATCCCTTTGAGTGTACTAAGGAGCTTGGAGGTACAGTACCAGGTTAGTCTGATCCAATGGTCTCTTATGAAGGTATCTTATTAATACGAGTAGACCAATGATAGAACGGAAAAACCACTGTACATCAGAGCTGCCTTGCGCACTCACAGGATGCATCTTGGGCGGATGATGGCATCGTCGATTCCAAAGCCAATCGGATGAAGCAACGAGTCTGAAATCCTGGCCACGGCAACATGCATGGAAGTGGGCAGTTGTCGATCAAACTCGACCCAAATTACTGGCTACAACCGATCCACGACCTGGCATCCCTTTGGACCTTGACAACGTGCCTTGGCTGGCATTGGTTCCCCCACAGCTGTCGTTCCAGACTGGTGCAACCCCAAGCTGAAATGCCGTCTTAGCCATGCCGAGGCCTTGGCTACGCCTCGAATGCTCTTGGGCCGTGTCACGTCTTTTTAGGCAACTTTTGGCCATGTTTACGACAGCTTAGCTTTGCTGTTGAGATACTTGAATGAGGTCTATGACGATATCGACGGACCGGATCGGCGTATAAATGCCGGGGGTGGGGCCTCCCGCTCGGCGCCGGGGGAGGATGAGGATGATGTTGCCATGAGTTGACACAGACCAGGCAATGGCAATTGGCTCAATTTCCGATATTGCAGACGATGTGGTTGCTCTTGCGCGTCAGTTCAGTCCTGTGACCGCCATCTCGACTGAAAACCGGCTTGGGGGAGCTCGACATGGACGATACCGCAACATTGTTCAATGAATAGGTAATGAGATTATTGGATTGGTGCAATTGAACTCTAAGCTCCCCACAGCGGCCGTCGGCAACACCCATCTTTGCTGGCCAGCTTCTAGCAGACGATAGCCTCGTTGCCGTCTCTTCCACCCTTGTCTCACGGCTCTTGTCTTGGCGATGGTTGTCGTGGAACCGCGCCATGACAGCACGCCTTTGGGCTAGTGCATGACGCAGTGTGCCTTGGTCGATGTCATTGACTGTTTTCTGAAGCTTCGACATTGGCCGTATAGACTCGTGCTTGGCGATCGTTACCAATTGGTCAGGAACAAACCGGTCAATAGCTCAAGCTGGCGGCCTCTCGTCAAGCTATAAGGCGTGTGTTCCCGCCGCGATTTTAGTTTGTGTTGTTCAGAAGCTAGGTCGAGCTCTGCAGTGAATTCACCATGAAGTTCCAGTCTCTTTTGCCTGTTGCCCTTGCGGGCCTTGTTGCTGCCCAGCACAGCCATACTTCTCTTACTGATGCCCTAGATGCGAAGAACGATACACTCTCTGAGTTGAATGGTATGTCTATTGCTCCCGTTACTGCATAGTACTAACCCTTCCAGGTCTTCTCAAGGCCCAGCCTAGTCTTGTTCGAAACCTCGCCCGACTCCGCAACATCACCGTCCTCGCTCCCAGCAACGACGCCATCAAGAGTCTCCTCAACAACACCGCCGTTGCCAAGCAGGTCCAGAACGACCCTAGCATCATCGGGGCTATCCTGCAGTACCACGTCCTCAACGGCACATACTACGCCAGCAACTTTACCGACAAACATATCTTTGCCGAGACGCTGCTCAACAACAAGACTTATGCGAACGTCACTGGCGGACAGGTCGTCGAGGGCGTTGGTGCCAACAACACCGTCAGCTTCTACAGCGCTCTACGGGCCCAGTCCAACGTGACCGAGTCTGTAAGTTGTCTGCATCCTGATGGAAGCCATTGCTAATTGAACAGAACCTCAACTTCACCGGCGGCGTCATCCACATCATCAACCGCGTCCTCAACATCCCCAAGAACCTCACGGAGACGGCTATCGCAGCCAACCTCTCCGCCGCCGCTGGCGCCATTACAAAGGCCGACCTGACCTCCGATCTCGATAAGACGCAGAACATTACCGTCTTTGCGCCCAACAATAATGCTTTCGCGCAGATTGGGTCTGTTACTGCTAACCTCAGCGATGACGACCTGGCGAACATTATCAAGTACCATGTTGTCAACGGCACTGTTGGGTACAGCAACACCTTGAAGAATGGCACGCTCAAGGCAGCCGACGGCGAAAAGATTAATATCAAGGTCCAGGATGGCAATGTCTTTGTCAATGAAGCCAAGGTTATCATTCCAGATGTTCTCATCGCCAATGGTGTGGTGCATGTCATCGACGGGTAAGTTCCCGATACATCCTTTTTACATCCCAACACTAATATCGCGTTAGCGTTCTGAACCCCGATAATACCTCTGCCACTGCCAACCCTACTGCCAAGACCCAGGCTCCTGCATTCTCGGGCGCCAGCTCGGTGAGTGATGTCGGTGTGCCGTTTACGTCGGGAGTGCCGAAGGCAACGGAGCAGGCTACGGGATTGACGACGTCGACGTCGAAGCAGGGGGCGCCTCAGGCTACGGCTGCGATTGCGCTGGGTGCGCTTTTGGGTGGTGCGGCTGTTGCTGTCAACTTTTAAGTCTTGTGGCTATAGTTTCCGCCTTGGATATGAGAGCTGTTGGGGGTGTAATGGGTTACGGTGATGATGAAGGAGTAATGAATGAGTAATGACGGTGGCTGTGAAGAGCGTGAGCAGTCTACTCTTACCTTTACTTGACAATATTTCAACACGTTACTTATTATTTTATCATCATTAGAGAGATTAGTCAAAGGGACATTTGGGCCGTCGTAGAGATTGTCAACATAAGCTCAATCCCAGCCTCCGCCTCCGTCGGACATCTTGGTCGCTCACAGCGAGCCCCAAATGGAGGCATCGCCTTCTGGATTGGTCGGCTCCGGGATGGAATCCTCCCTCGCCGCGACAAATCCTCGGCTCCAGGCTTGTGGCGGTTTCGATGCACCCGAGTTCCTGGTCGATAATGCCTTGACTGTAGCAGTCCGTCTTACCCAGCGCAGCCATGACATCTGCCCACCATGGCAGGTCTTGTCGTAGAGCGAGTAAGAGCATCTAAAGCCTCATCCACATAACACATAGTCCAATATCTTATAAATTAATACAATTTTAGACTTAATGGACTTGGGCCTATCCTGCCAAGTCCCATGTTTTCTAACCGCAGGCAGCCAGGCATTCCGACAAGTCGCATGACGTCAACCGCAATAATTCATTACCTCAGACATCACCACATTCAACCCCGACACTTCATATCCATCGGCAACCCCATTCTTGACTTTTTCACTTTTAAAACCCGCTAGACATTCATATTCGCTATCTCTATCTAGTCATGTCTCTGACGCCTCTCCCATCCCTTCGGGTTTCTGCCCACCACATCCCGGCTCACAACCTCATCCCCAACTGCAGCATCCAGAACAAGCCTCTCCTCATCTACCATTCCGCCTTCCAACGGCCCGTATCGGCCTCCAAGATCGAATCGCACCTCTCCTCTATCGGCGCCGTGGCACCACAATGGCGCTACACAATGTATAGCACCACTCATTTCCACAGTACAAGCCACGAGGTCCTCTGCATCAGCCACGGCCGGGCACGGCTATGTTTCGGCGGAGAGGAGAATGATGCACGTGTAGAGCCGGTGGTGGAGGAAGGCGATGTTATCATTGTGCCAGCGGGGGTTGGACATCGCCTCCTGGAGGACTTGAATGGCGGGTTTGAGATGGTTGGCAGTTATCCTGAGGGTCGCAATTGGGACATGTGCTACGGCAAAGCGGGCGAGGAGAATAAGGTTGACGAAATTGGAACGCTTGATTGGTTTGAGCTGGATCCTGTATATGGTGACTGAGGGCCGACTAAGAATGTCTGAACAGGTGCTCCGGCTGTAGAAACGCTGAATTCATAGCTGGGCTTCCTACTAAAGTTAGCCACCTATTAGTAGAGACTAATCATAAAGGAAAACATACTTGAGGATGGGATTAGATCATCAGAGCCCAGGATGTGCCATCCCAAGCGGCCCCTGACAACGCTTCAAAGGGCCAAGACTCAGGCCAGCAGAGGATCAAACTCCTCCCAACGCATCTGATACTGCGAAATTGGATCTGCAATCAAATCGCGCAGCTCAAGAAGCTGGAGGGCGAAGGAATGGGTCCCTATTAGGCCAAGGTCGATGTCAAGCGGTTCTTGCACCATTTCAAAGCTTTGATTTGCCGGGTCGCCCACGCTCCTCCATTCCTATTCCACTTGCTGATCGAAGTAGTTGCCGGGGGTAGCCCAGGTGCTTCGCCAAGCGATTCGGCGCTGTAGGCGATCGCTATCACAGGTGTATTGAAAATGGCAAGCGTGCTTTGGTCCGCCGTTCCATAATTCCATGACCTCAAGCTGCGGCATGTGTCGGGCCGTCCGGGCTGCAGCTATCAGGAGATGGCGTACGAATGGGGGTTGAACCCCAGGGTCTAGGAAGCGTGATGTCAATGCTAGCTTGCGGAGGCTAATCCACTGGCCTTCAGGAACCACGCTCCTTTCGGGCCCGTAATCGTAGAAAAAGTCCACCGCATCGACGGCGAAGGAAGCGGATAGCTGGGACAGGCGGCCAAGGGGCCGAGTCGCACGGCAGAGGGCTCGGCTCAGCAAGCGAAGGGCCGGATGATGGGGGTTAAAGGTATTATTAACATTAACCAGATTATTGAAATCTTGGAAGATGGCTAGCTCTTGCAGGTTGCTGGGCAAGTTTGGTAGAATTTGACTCAGGTAGTCTGCAACGCAACACAATATTAGTCAGGACACGGTGAGACTAGTATTAAAATGGAGCACCTAGGGAGAAATTATAATGTATCCCATCGTCCGCGCTAAGCCAAAACTCGTGGCGGAGTCGCTGGAGGTTCGGAAACGCGTCGAGGAGCTTTTGGACGGACCCGGGGGTGAGTTTGCGGTAGAACTGCCGCCGGGTCAGTAGACCCGTCACGACCTTGACTTCGGGGAACCCTTGACGGCCACAAAATCGAGGAAGGCTGAAGTTAATAGCCAGGTGCGCCAGTAATCTTGCAATCGAGTCCCTCGTGAGACGGGGTGAGCCATCGTAACTCCAGCAGTGAAACAGGTCATTCTGCGCCCATATGCTGTGTCTCCTGGCATGTTGCATGTACGCATCCCAATGTGGTTGCAGCTCGTTCTTGTCATGGAACGGATACTCCGGCTTGAGACGAAAGTCTCTGAGGACATGTTGGTAATCGCTAGGCGAGTATATGCCGAGCTCTAGTGTTACCCCGAACCGACGCTTGCAGGACGTCCACTCGGAGAGGATAGTCAATAGCCTCAAGAGAGGTAGACTCGATATGATAGCATTGCTACCAAAGTCAGCACTGCCTATTTCTTTTTTTCACCGCCGACAATACGCACCTTGTGACTGTGTGTTGACCCTCCGATAACAAACAGTCGGGGCAGGGGTACGGCTCCAGCTGGATCCGTAGAAATATGTGCTCGACGAAGTCTCTTCTGTCTCTTTCGCCTCTCCAGTTCACATAATCCTTGAATTCTAGTATGCGGCTTTGATCGAGCACGATGCGTCGAAAGGTCTTCGTCTCCTAGAAATCTTGCCATGCGCTGCAAACTTGGGCGTAGCCGGCTCGAAGGTGGCGTCTTGCCGTGACAGAGTTGTAGTCGCCCGCGACATATTCAAAGATCGGCTCGATAACTTCCCAGGGTAAGCGGGGGAAGCATGCCCATCCACGCGCATTCTGAGTGGCCGGTGCCTGGGCCATTTCGGGTGCTTAGGTACTAGAAGAGCGATGGGGAGCGTCAGAAAGGAACGAATACCGTAAAAATGCCTTGGATGCGGATTGATTGGCGGTAGAGATGATGGTGTAGAAGAAGAGTCTGTGTGTCAGGACTGCCAAGAGCCTTGCCTGCACGTGGTCTGGTTGATCGTCTTGATGATAAACGGGAAGGAGGACGGGAGGGTTGCGCCTCCATGTTTCACGAGAGTGCACAGCGACCCTTCTGAGCTCACAGCCTCACATCCATAGTAGCCAAGGCAAACCTGCGGGTCTATAGTAGGTTTCTAACCATTTAGCACATGGTCAAATCAACGTAAGCCTCGCTGGGTAGCTATCTGGCTCTGCAGGCCGGTTGTTAATTTGAACGTTGCCGAGAGATGTCAAGCCCGGCCCGGAAAGCTGTTACAAGTTCCCTGTGAAGGAAACGGCGTCTATCACCACTTCCTCCCTGGTATGCTAGCTTTATGCAGGCTAACCACCCCTCCGCTGCAGTACCTAAGACGGCTGAGATTGCGGGTAGTGTTGGTATACTGAGTCTGCCCTCCGACGATAATTGAGCTGGTCAAAGTGGCTGGCTTCTCAAGTGGATAAAGGAAATACAGACGCTTGTTCAGATCAATCGACAAGACAGGTCGAGACAATGGATCATCACCGCATCGGTACTCCAGAAGAATCTTGTTTTCACAGCATTTGAGCGACAGCAGGTAATTCTCAGGGATCATATACCATGACCCTGAGGAGGAGTTCTCGCAAGACTGAGGCGGGAAGTCATCGGCCCTATTGGGGCCCAGAGAACATGGTTGTGGAAGTAACTAAAATCACAATACTCTCACCCTAGAGGGTTAGATGGTCGGCTTCAAAAAAAAAAAAAAAAAAAATTTAGATCGCTCCGTAGCTTCCCTAACTATTCGGCGGGTACACAATATCCATCTAACACATTGATTCTCACACAGTAATAGTGCCCTTTGATGTCGTATGATTAGAAGAAATTTGGCCTAAGGTGGGGAAAAACCGGCTAGCGAATCAAAAACCCTCCTTATTAGCCTATAAAACTCTAATAGGGCCACAAACACAACAACCCAACCAATTTCCTCCGCGTTTTGGTCCCCTCAACAGGGTCGCCCCCAGCGGGATTCGAACCCACTGCCTCTGGGAACACAAGGCCTCCAGGCGGTAACCACTCCGCCATGGGGGTATGGTCGGCTTCAAGTCTATCAAGCGCTCTCGTTTTGGTACGAGAGAAATTGGGCCTGCGATAAGACGACGTAACCAGCCTTGTCTCGATCATTACACTTGGGGACGGAGCGTGCCGCGACTAGAGTAACAGGCTGACCGTATGTCTTATCAAATATCTAAAAACGCCATTTAAGAAAGTTAATGGCCGCCGGTCAGCAAAGGACCGATTCGCGCCTTTCCCTCGAGTGTCGGGTTCCTCCTCTTTGGGTCGAGAACCTTGTTCCACGCGTCAACTTCAACACCGTGGCAACTATTTAGTCTTTCGTTGGAGATTTGGCCCGATTGAACTCATCGCTAGATCAAAAGTACCCGTCACTGAAACCTAAATCACTGGTGGTGGTGACACATAAACAGGCGCTCCCCTTACCTTGCTCCGTCTACGTCGCCCCAACCCCCTGAATATTATTTTAACCACCGGAACAATCTTCAATCATCAGAATGCAGTTATTGAAAGCCCTCCTCGTCCTCTTCGTAACAAGCTTCGCCGCCAGCAGCTTCACCTGGGATGACGTCAAAACTCTCTTCTCCCGCTTGCCCTGGCAACCTATACCCAGAGGGCCAGTCTACTGCAAGACCAGCGATATCAGCACCATGGACACGAGTGGATGCAGGTGTATTCACCCGAGCGGCGGGTGCAAGGGGAAAGCCTGTCGAGCTTGTGGCCGTGACGCTACCAAGGATGTCAAGGACTGCGACAAGGGCTGCAGAACCGCAGAGATGAACTGCGACGGTTGCGAAATCTGGTTTTATTCCCTCTGCAAATGCATCGCTTCCCCTAAGAAGTGCCTATCCAGTGGAAAGATCAAGAGGAATGGAGATGCTATCTGGGTGCTGCTCGAGGAGCCTCAGGGCGATGATAATCTCATCACTTCGACAAGGCTTATCCCTGGTATCATCGAGATGGTCAACCCGACGAACCGAGGCCTTGGAGACGAAGGGTGGTCCTTTGCGCAAGAACATTACGACAAGTCGACAGAGGCCTTGGCACTCAACTCGTGGCGGGCGAGGACGCAAGAACAAGTACACATCCATGTTTGCCCCATCAACAAGTCCACACGCAGAATGCTATCCGGAGAGTTACCTCCGCCTGATGGCGGGCTGTTCCAGCTCCGAGGAGATCCGCATCTATGGTGCATTGCGCGGAGGAATGGCAAACCGGTCAACACATTTGCGACGAGCATTGCCAAGTTCCTTGGCAACAGGTATCCGGGTGTGTGCAACAAGCTTGTTGGGGCGGGCATCATGACGGATAACAGGGGGTTTACCTGGGCGTGTGCGACTACGAATTCAGCTGGGCCGATGGGGAAGTTTTGCGATGAGTGAGATATGTTGAGGGTGGACTTGACGTATTTGATTTCTGAATTACCGGTCCTTGGTTGTCTGATTGTATGGATAGAGAAACGTTATTATGAAATTGTTTTCTTCTCTAACTCCTTGTGAAATGCTAATCTCAAGTGGTTGTCTTATGCTGCTCAGTTGTAAGCTTTATTATTGACTGCCTTAGAATATTAATCGACCATAGCAGCTACCTATCGACAATGTGCTGGGCTGTTTTTTTGGCAATGGGCCCATTATCAACATAGTTTTATAAGGTTATTCGTTATATACGTGTAAGTCAATAAGCCATCATATATACATCGATTGAGAGCTGCTGCCATCTAGTTATCCAGACCAGGGCAGTTCTCAGACGTCTCATCAGTAATCTCCTTGTACTTGGGAGGGTCGGTCCAGATAATGTCGAACCTATCGTCGGGGTAGTTGTCGACGTCATCAGCGCCGAGGTCCTCGGCCAGGTTGTTGAGTTGCTTATGTTCCCAGCTGAAATCATTAGTTTCGCCCAAATCCGAGGCACGGTGGAACTTACCAGATGAGAATGTTTCCCTCGCCGTCGTAGTCCTTGACAACCTTCTTCACACAGTCGCTGTCATCTCGGTCGCAAGAAGTGTCTACTTCGAGGCCGAGGTCTTGCGCAAGAGGCAGGACAGTATCATATGGGCGCTTCCTGGAGCCGTCTAATAAACCAGGTCAACAGTGCACTTTTAAAGCTTCACGCCAACGTACCGGCCTTGTAGGCCTGTGCCATAATGTGTCCAATATTGTACTGGGAACTAGCGCCAAAGACACTCCTCAGGCATTGCGCACGCTGCTCTCCCTGGGCACTCAGTCCATTACCCGAATCAGGCTTTTCACCATGACGGATAAAGTAGACCGTCGGGTCAGCGGCAATGAGGGATGCCAGAAACAGAAGCGCGGTGATCTTCATGTTGAACCGAGTAATGATGTCAATATCTGTTTGCCTAAAGCATAGCTGGATAATGCGAGTTATATATCTCGAGCTCACCCCGGCTACAACGGCACACGATACTCTCGAAACCTTGCCTATCACTGCCGCTTTGAGGCGGCGGTAACAAAATGTCTCGATATTAGCGCCGCCGTCTTACGCTGTCACAGGCACGTGTTAGTTGTGAACAGGTTTATTTGTTCCGAGGTGTTGCACACTGCGGACATGTTTAATGCCTTCCATTTTGGTGACCGAGACTGGAGCCAGTAAAAACAAACTATCGCCGACGTCCCGTAATGATCGTCGTGCATGGATCAGCACAACGGCGTAAGCGCATAAGCACTATATGCAACAACTAGAGCATTCTCCATCTCAGTGTCCTTCTAGTCCCCCTTGACGAAATCCTCGCCTTCGGGCATCGCTCTGTCGTGAACCCAGTTCAGAGAGACAATCCCTTTGTCTTGCTCGCTTTGGAAACGGATCCAGTAAAAGGACGGAGTAAAGTTGATAAACCGCCCTCTCTTGATCTGCTCATTCCATGGCATGAACCAGGTAAAGGTGTCGTTGTGGTGATGCTGTAGTTGGTACTTTTGCGATTCCCTCCCTTGGAAGAGTACGTGGAGTTCATTCTCTTGTTCAACCACCTTGATGCGAAAGATACCCCCAAAGCCGACATATGACCCAACGTAGTCACTCAAAAGCCTCTCAGGACCACCGGACTTTCTTCCCTCCTCAACCTTCTGGCTGAGCTCGGCGTACTTTTTCAGCGCGCGGTCTGCGCTCGCAGACGCCAAGTGGACGTAGTTGTGGCGAACAGGACTGTCCAGGAGTGTCTCGACCAAGAGCTGCCCTATCCAGTCGGCAGCATCGTTCAAGGCCATCGTGTTGGTGAGGACGAGGACAGCGGATTGCGTTTCAGGAAGCATCATAACAAAAGAAGTTGCACCTACGAGACTGCCCTGATGCCATAGAGCCAGCCGAGACTTGACACCCTCAGCGAGCAAGGGCATCTTGTCCACCAGCCCTGGATTGACCCCGATGTCGCCTACGGTGGTGGGTAACTGACTTCTGGCCCATCCCGAGGCATAGCTCTTCTCTCGAAATGCCGGCATCTCCATGATTTGAAGAGGCGCGAATAGCCACGATACATCATCGAACACGGATTTTGTGTCTCCAGGCCCAAGCCCGTCTCTTTCCCCTTGTGTCTGATACCATGTTGTCATCAAGGCCTTGTAGTACTTAGATAAGTCGTTGGCTGTGCTCAACAAACCTCCTGCAGCACCCATCGCCATGCTTGCGCTGCTACCTGGGAGAGGAACCTGGCTTGGCTCGCCATTGTCCAAAGTGCCGTACGCCAAGGATAAATTGTCGGGCAATCCACCCTCTTTCGTTACAACAGTGCGAGTCATGCCAAGAGGATCCAGAATGCTCTCCTTCAGGTATGTATGAAAGGGTTGGCCAACCAGCTTGGTGATGATCTCTCCCAGCAAGGCATAGCCAATGTTGTTGTAACAGAAGCGAGACCGCAAACTGGTCTGGGGTTTGAGATTACGAAACACTGCAGCTGTTTCGTTCCTGCTGAACTGAAGCTCACCGTCAGAGCCTAGCCACATGCTATCAGCCTTTTGAAGCCCCGTGCGATGGCCCAGGAGATCTGCAATTGTCGCTGTCTCGGCAACCACGGGATCTTGACTCTTGGCTTCAGGGAGGTGCTTGTGAACCAAGTCATCGAGTGTCAACTTTCCTTGGTCCCTCAGTTGATGTATACAGGTTCCCGTAAAGCTCTTGGTCATTGAGGCGATGTGAAAGATGGTATCCGAAGTCACAGGTTCTCTGTTGCTGATGTCGCGGTATCCAAAGTTGTGTTGAAACACCGTCTCGCCCTGATCAATGACGGAAATGGACACGCCGGCAACGCCTGATATTCTGCATATCTCTTGAATCTTGGGCTTTGTGGACCTGAAGGCATCCAACAGCTCCGACTGGGGTTTGATGGTGGGAGTCCTTTATTGGATCAGCTAAGGCTACACACTCTTGCCTTCAACTTACATGGTCTGAGCAGATCCAAGCTTTTGCGGAACGAAGATAGGTGGGAGGGCTGGGAGACTCGATAAGAATTGAAATGCTGATACGGTGACGACCAACTGAAAGAAAACAGCGCCCCGTGGGAATGGTCTATCCATGGTCAGGTCAGCCTTGTTTCCTGCTGCTTCTCTCCTCGCACCACTGTACTGTAACCATTTGAAGAGCGGGGGCGTTGCGGGGGAGAGGAAGAAAGTGAGTGGACGCTGTGCAAACTCACTTATAACACGGTAGTGGCCACGGTACTAATGCAGGAGCGCGGAGAGTCCCGTATTGATCGGAGTTGCCTGATATTTCTTACTAGGAAGATGGGCTTTCTGAGATCGTCTCACACTTGATGATGCATTGTAGAGGAGTATTGTCGGTGGATGTAGGAGTCGAGACAGCCTGATTCACTCTTAGTGTAACTCTGCCCCTTAATCAGATGGATCAGAGGAACACATTAACAAAAGAAAATTCTACCTGACTGTCGTGCAATCAATTCGGCTGGAAGAGACCCTGTTCTACAGGTTAGTCTATCGAATGCGCGGTGGCACCTATTGAACTTGAATTAACCTACTATCTTCGGACCTTTCCCTAGCTAGATTAATTAAGAGAGTTAGGTACGCGGGGGATAGGGTAGATATGCTCTTATAAAGTAGACTCTAGGCGCTCAAGTGAGTCGATCGTTCTGCGAGGAGCTGAAGGCTTTCTAACTGTGATGCGATTCTCAGTGTTTGGCGACTGATTGCCATTTACCCTGTTCAAGACCGGCCCCTAGCCTTATGTGATGGCGTGTCAGTAAACGACAGCAATCTGCTGCCCACACATCACGTAAGGAAGGCCTACGTGGACCGGGCAAGCAACCTGATGTGCCGACCTGGATTCCGATGACACTACCTAGGTACGCAACCAGACCAAAGATGAATGCTTCTTCTTGAAAATGGATGATTCTCTAGAAAGGGTAGTGAAGTGTAAGTGGCAAACAACCTTACACCCAAGGGAAGCATTCGACTGATGCATCAAGATTATCCTCATGTTGCACTTAACCATGGCGACATCTACGACACAACACCACCCCGTGAGACTCGAGATCCGTGCTCTCATCTTAATGTACCCGATAGAAACACCGTGGTATACGTGTTTGGAATCTGGACCACGTCTACTCAACTCTACCAGCCAATCTGATAGCCGTCCCTGTCATAGAAAGACGCGGTGTTGCTGGGCTCTAGCCTGGCAACCACCTGAATCAACTGAGTAACGGTCTCTGGTGGCCCCAACGGCCCCGTGGAGTTGGACATCTTGGTCTGAACCCATCCAGGACTCATGACGATTCAAGAGATGTGATATGGTGTAAACTCTCTTGCAAGGTCCATCGTGATCATGTTGAGTGCCGCCTTGGCGGTGCGGTAGGTGAGGTTCTCGCCCTTCTTGTTGTCTGGCAGAATACATAGGTCAGCGCTGTTATTCTCCACAACTCCTTTGACTCAACTTACCACTGATGGAACCTGCTGTGCTCGATATGTCGACAAGAAAAGGCGATGCGCTCTTCTTCAACTACGAATAGAAGGCCTTGATCGTGAGGAAAGGCCTTGGGGTGGTGGTGTGGATGCTGGAGATGTGGAAAACACCGTGTTCTTTGTCGTGGTAAAGGCGAGCTGCCGGCAGCCGCACATTACAGATAAGCATCAATCCACTTATCGCTGCCGTTGCCAGCGGCTGCTGTTCTGCGAGATGTGGTGATATGAGTTGACGGGGCTCGAGACTTGCCTGCACAGTTGATCAAAAGATCGAGTGGTTGATCGCCGAAGGCCTTGGAAGCTTCCTGGATCAAGGTCTTATCTGTTAGGTTGAGGTTGAAAGTCTAGGCCCCAGATTCCAGTAGCAGCCGAAGATGGTTGCTAGCTCAATGCAACCCGATTCTACAGCTTTCATGAGTAAGTAAGCCGCCTCTTTCGCTTCGTTGGCGGATTCTTCTCGATAGGTGCCGTAAACGCTCAAGCCCTTCTTGAGGTACTGGAGAGCGAATTGCAGGCCGAGGCCGCTGTTGGCCCCGATGATGACAACTGTGGTCGACGTTTTGGTCTGGTGTTGGGTGACTGAGGAAGCTCTTGTATCTCACTCCAGCGTCAGGTCAGGTACAGGCGTGGGAGCTGTGTGTATGATGTAAATAGGGAACGAGGCACTGTTACACCTCCGGGGAACAACAGAGACGACCCGTGCGAGTCTCTCACAATCTTTTCCGTGCAGCCGCCAAACTTGATGCACTCCCCCGCCTGTAGGACTCGTGAATCACTGACTTGGGTTTATTGCGGAGATGACTGTTGCTTTTAATATTGGCTGGCTGCTCGTAAGTTGCTCGTTGCCTCAGTAGACAGCCGGCAGCTTATGTGAAGTACGCCCTTCTTTAACAACAAGGCCGTATTACAGAGGTTTTATTATATACCAGCAGATAAGAAGAAGTATAATTAGCTCAACAAAGCGCCAACTTCTTTGTGTAGAATGTCTGTAACCAAACTTGAGGCTGACCCTGTAAATCCAAGCGGCTGACAACTTAGTACCCCTCTCCGTGTTATTAGCCTTCTATCATAAAAGACAGAGGACCAGCGTTTGACCTCCTATAGCAAGAAATATTGTACTTGCATCAGAACAAGGACAAGAATAGGTTACAAAGTCTTCGGATGGGTGCAAAAACCGCTCGGCTTGTGTTCCCGATCTCGGCTTCTCCCTCACAACAGCATCTAGTTTAATCTACAGCCACTTGCTTCCCAGTTAAGCTCTGCATTCCATCACTTCGACGGCATATGATGGCCTCTGTCACTCATCTCACACAGCATGCGGCCTTTATTCATCCCGCCACGGGCTATTCTCGTATCGGCACTACAACCTCACCTAAGGGCTTATCCAGCTGTTGAGCTTTGCCTCTGGAACACCTGTGATGAGTCTCTTCGAAGTTATTGCTGTAGGAGATTTCCAAATCATAGCGGATGAATAGTCCCTGTCTGTCAAAGATGTCAAGCTTCTACCCCCAATCGCCGGCCGCGATATCCTCGCCAACTCACCCCCTGGGTCAACATGCCAACGAGTTGTTTGCCTCTGACATTCTATCCATCTTTGATGCGGCCAACGTCTCCATCTTAGCACCAGCGATTGCGGTTTCCCACTCGCTAGGATGTTTAGCAGAAGCTGCATTGAAGGATGCCTATGCTCGTGCTTCTCTGGTCAGAATAAAGGGCGTGCGGGCTGTGGTAGATGAAGTGGTGGACGCAAAGACATCGAGTCATTCAAAAAAGGCAAACCCAACTGCAATCACTGTGGTCAGACTAAGCCTCTTGGGATAGGATCCTGAGTCTTATGCCAAAGCAAACTGGACTCTTGCTAAGGTGACTTAAAAGCTTGATGTTGAACTAATCAAGGCCAAAACCTTGATTATTGCGGTGAAGATGACTAGGTCTCGCTGCCTGGACTCTGCGAGCAGTGCGGCGGGCAGATCAAGGAGTCGCAGGTTGTCGTTTTGAAGAGTGTCGGCCATTGGCATTTTTGAAGATGTTGACCGCGTTGCTGATGCTGTGAGGGGGTTTTTGAAGTGATATAGATAGTGTTTAGACAAATAACATTCTCTCCCCACACGAGAGATTTGCTCTTCATATTAAACACTAACATGAATTTGCCGGCTGCCGGGGGAAGGTGTAAATTACTACTCACCCTGCTGCTGACGAAGCGAGGGACTATAGATTTCCGTGGACCTCCCTATCTATTTCGCTAAGCTGATAGATTTTGATTCACGCAAGTGCTTCGTCGCGAGGACATCTGATTGGGCCCTATGCGGACTGATCCTTGTCCGTGACCTGCAGGATCTTGAATACACCGGCCCACAACCGGCTGACCAATATCATCGTAAACGGACCAGTCGATAAACTAGGCAGGATGAAGTATCCGGGACTTTCGGTATCATTTCCATGTAATTCGCCATCTGATAGAAGACCGCTTCATGGCGGCCTGTACGCGGAAACCGTACTAACTCTCAGGTTGAGAGACTATTGATAAGCATGAGGTGGTTATATTTCCGGGGAATATAACAAGCACAGACCGGGGTGAGGATCCAGACTCTCGAGGGCCGAGAACCCTGATGCGTTCTTGAATAATCCTTTAACCCACGTGTTGGCCTTCCCCGAACAGAGCCGCGTCGTCAAGTCATGCACTTCCCCGGCCAAACTCTGTTTCTTGGTTGATTCACCAAGTGACATACACCAGGGCCAGAACCAAAGGGTCCATGGTTCCGACGGCTTGGAAACTTATTGGGCTGATATCATGTCGCTAGCTGTCTGCGTGGAGCCGGCTTGGACGCTAGCTGTCCAGTTCGGCGAATTTACCCAACTCGTGCAAACCTGACGGAGAAACTCATTGGCGACCCCAGACGTTTTCGGTTGACTCCCCGTTGTCGTTAGTGCCACCGATGCACGAGTTCAGATGGATAAAGATCAAATTTCCACAAGTGGCATGTTTTGCAGTAGTCTGCTACAGCACTCGAGACTTGTCGCTCCGAGACCGCGGGAACCTTCATGTGGCAGGATTTTCCAGGGCCCGACAACGGAGGCATCCTTTGCGATTCGAGAGTAATTTCCTTGGCTTCTAGAATCTCAACCGACGGGTGGAGCTTCTAGGGCTGAGGTCTTCAGGGGCAGTCCGTGTAATCGACGAGGTGGAGATGGTCCACCGGGTCGAGTCAAGACGCGAGTCGTGAGAGGCATTACTCGGCTGCGGCTCCGTTGAAGAGGCACTTTCCAGGATACAGGTTCTTGCTGTCCTGGGGAAAAGAAAACCATCCTGGTCGCTGATGCAAGTCTCGCGTGGGAACATGGGCTGTCAGTCTCAAGGTGAGATCGTCTGGGAGAATGAGGAAGTATCTGCGACGATCAAGACGAGACGTGGAATCTCGCTTCTAACATCGGATGCACTGGCGCCGGCCTAGTTATCTTTGTCTGGCGACGCCGTCGCTACTAGTCCAAGTTTGACATGTCATCCCTGAGTCGCTGGATCTCTCCCGGCTCCCAAAGAGACGGCTCGGTGGAGTCCCGGCCGAACAAGATCCATTGACAATTAGGCGAACACCCCCCAGGGGCACTCGTTATATATTCTTCCAAAGGTTCTAGTCCCCCGGACGCGACGATCTTGATCTCGCTCTTCGAGTCGATCATCATGAAGTGGATTGTGCCTCTGCTGGCCTTGATGCCATGTTGGGTAGCCTCAGCAGACCTCACGACCAAGGACCTGCTGGCCGAGCTACCCCAGTGCTCTGTAAGCCTTCCCGTGTTTGGTGTGCGCCTCACAATCACGCTAATCTGCCAAGTAGAGATCTTGCCTTGGCGATGCGATCTCCAAATCTGACTGCGACGCTGCCGACGTGAAATGCGTGTGCACCAACGAGGAGGTGATACCGGTGGCTTCGATATGTGTCGCCAAGGGGTGTACGGTTAAGGACTCTTTGAGTAAGTTGATTGCTCTGCTGTTGAGCTGTGCTGACTGGTGTTGAAAGCCACGCAAAACATGACCAACACCTACTGCCACGTCCCTGTCCGCGACAAGACGGACCTCTTCATCAACGTCACCATTGTTCTCGGCGTCATCTCCGGCATTTCCATCCTCCTCCGCATCGGATCCAAGATTTTAATCACAAACTCCGACTTTGGCCTCGACGATCTCTTCATCATCCTGACCCTCACAATTGGCATCCCGTCAACGGCCATGAACATTCACGGAACGGCCGGACACGGAGAAGGACGCGATATCTGGACCCTCGAGTTTGACAACATTACAAAGTTTGGCTTCTTCTTTTGGCTGCTCGAGGTGTTTTACTTTGCGCAGGTGTCTCTGCTCAAGATGTCGCTGCTGTTCTTTTACCTGCGCATCTTTCCAGGCCCTGCGCAGAAACTCCTCTGGGGGACTGTTGTTTTTAACGCCATTTACGGCGTTGCGTTCGTTTTCTTGGCTGCGTTTCAATGTTCGCCTGTCAGTTATTTCTGGCTGAAATGGGATGGAGAGCACCAGGGGTCATGGTAAGCTGCCCTCCTCCATCTGTGGCACCCAGCTAACAGGTTAGTGCCAATGTAAACGCCATAGGCTGGGCGAATGCATCCATCAGCATAGCCCTGGATGTGTGGATGCTGGCAATCCCCATGTGGTATTTACGAAACCTGAAACTACACTGGAAGAAAAAGATTGGTGTTGCAGCCATGTTCATCGTCGGAACCTTGTGAGTTACCCGCCAACACTAACAAACTTGACTAACTCTATAGCGTAACCGTCGTGAGCATTGTCCGCCTGCAATTCCTCGTCGATCTCGACTCCTCGCAGAATCCCACCTACGACCAGACAGAAGTCTCCATCTGGTCCACCGTCGAGATCAACGTCGGCATCATCTGCGCCTCCATGCCCGCCCTGCGCATCCTCCTGGTCCGCCTGTTCCCCGTCCTCGGAGGCTCCTCCTACGACTCGAGCAAGTACAACAACTACGGCGAGCAGTACGGGCGCAAGTCGCACATCATGAGCCGCAACCGCGCTCTAGTGGAACTGCCATCTCGGACAGGCGACTCCATACACACACCCGAACACGGAGGGATCGAGCTGCAGCGTACATTTAAAGTTCAGTACAGTGAGGGGGATGAGCAGAGTCTAGTGACGACGGATAGGTTTGCCAAGGCGCATGTAACGACGACGACGAGTGCGCACAGCACGAGCGAGGCGTCGCTGTAATTAGAGTAATGGTAATAGATGGAATTAGACTACTTCTATGTTAGCTTACGCACGGTGAAGTTCTTATTTGAGTTGGTGAACCGGAGTGTTGGTTCTGTGATCGGCGAGGTTGCATCGTGCCGGGGGAACAGGGGTATTGAGCAACTCAACCCGAGGCTAGCTAGATGCATTATTCTCTGCCAAGTAGTTATGCAAATTTGTCTCGTATTGTGATAAGATATGGTAAGAGAGGTTCTCTTGATACCTTGGTTAATTTCACGAGGTTTACGCTGTTGTCGACCAATGTTTTCATGTCTATGCCTCGGTGACTCAGTCTAGGACTCGAGAGGCAACAGGACGTTACGGGGATTGTGGTTTGTGTAGGTGTATTATTTATTATCCCTATATCGCTTGCCTCTTTTTCAAATATCTGGATGTAGTTCGTTCTCCTTCATGACAGAACTTGCGCTGACAGAAATTGACCTTGTAGGCAAAGTAGACAACTTCATTCCTCTACGCAAACAGCCTATACTTCTATTTCAAGTCAGGCGTCCATCAGTAATCGACGTTCCGAGTTTGACCAGTCTGCACCAATCAATCTGGGTAGAGACGTCCCATCGAATTAGCATAATAGTCTAAGAAGGCTTGATTCCGTAGATCCGCTTGTAATCTATCACGGATCTAGACGATCCTTACATATGGTCTATTGTCTCTTTTACTTAGGCTGGCTTAGGTCTGCCCCAGGTGGGCTCAGGGAGGTTTAAATTATATAAGTATCAAGAAGGATATGGCCTTATTAATAACCGCTACCTAATGAAGCAAGCCATCGGCCTTGACCTGCTGGACATGCTTCCAGTATCGAGCAACACTGGCCTTGCGGAATTGACGACCCCATCTGATGAAAACAAGAAACAAAGAGAGCTGAGCAAACGCGGTAAACGCCGCGACGAGGAACGCATTCTGGTAGCCCATGTTTGTAACCCAAGGCGTAACCCTGCGTGCATCAGTAGACAACTCGTCACGCAAAGACAGTGGTAACTCACCCATAGCCAATCGCAAAACTCATGGTGTTCCGGATGAGAATCACCGTGACGATCGCATCAGCTCCGAGATCTCTGTAACAGTCGATGCAGTAGCTGATGGGCAGCTGACATCCGATAGTAATGGCGGCTCCCAGGGTGCCCATGGCAAACACCATGCCGAACCAGTGGATTTGATGAGCAGCACCAACTCCCCAGAGAATCATGCCGCCGGGGATCATGATGACCAGCGCAGCATACAGCCAGAGACGGTACTCAGGTTCCATAATGCCATTGTTTCGTCGAGCTTTCCAAAGCACGAACTTGTCGCCCAGCGGGCCAGAATAGTACGTCCTGCAACTCTGATTTAGAAATCGCGCAGCGAATTGGGCGTGTAACTTACCCCAAGAATACGCCAAGGAGGCAAGATACGTATGAAAGCCCGACGATGCTGGAAGAAAAGTTGTAGGGCGAGCCAGAGAGAATAAGAGATGCGGTGGCATTCAAAACATTAAAGTAACATACGACTGCCCCGTACATGAAGCCGGAAAACACGACGACGGGGAAAGACAGGTATGAGAATGTCCGGAGCACCATGTTCATCAAAGGCACCTTGCTTCGTAGATCTTGCCGGCGGATGATCTTGAGCTTCTCAAGGTACGACTTCTTTGGAGGACGAATGCTCCCGTGGTCGACATCTGTGTCTGCTGTATTTTGCACGCTTGCGGCCTTTTCCTCATCTGTGGCAAGCTCGGATATCTTGTTTGGCTGGGGTTCTGCCTGGTCCGGGTCTGCTACGGGTGCAGTGACGGTGCGGTGGTAGTTGGTTTCTTCCATAAAGAAAAGAACAATTATAAATGCGATGCCATTAAAGATGGCGCACCAATGCTGTTGAAAGGTTAGCTATTATCTATGAAGGGGCACAGAGGACAGCATACGAGAACCCACTGCCATCCCTGACCATCGTTGATGAAGCCAGAGATGACGGGGGCCAGAAAATTGGACCCAACCAAGAACAGGGCGTAAAGCCCTACGTATGTACCTCGCTCATGAGTAAAGTACTGTTTTTGTCTGCATCAGCGCGAGAAAGAGAGGCTCTTCCAAGCAACTTACAACGTCAGCGATGGAAATCTCACAAAGAGACTCGATGGGAGCGCCAAACAAGCCTTGGATGACCTTGTTCGCAATCCACTGGCCATTACTCGTTGCGTGAGGAGCCCAGATCATCATTCCCTAAATGTCGACTAGTGAGACGTTTTGGGTTCCGAGAAACGGACGCGTATACTAACCACGGTGCCTAGCAAAGACACGAGATATACTGGACGCTTCCCCAGCTTCTGAGCCAGAGGTTGCCAGATCAGGCAGCCCCATCCAAACGCCAGAAACATGTAGCCGGTTCCGGTATTCAAGTCGTCCACGGTGAGATTTGTGGCAGATGAGATGGGGACGAGGACAGAGTAGATGGCGGCCGATGCGATGCCGACCGCAAGGCAGTACCTGTGGCAGCAACCATGTTAGCCAACAGTCGCGTAACGAGGGGTGTTGGCTTAGTTGCAACGCACACGCAGAGGCAGCTCAGGAGCAGAGTCTTTCTCCGGTGACTCCAGTTCAATGGATCATCAGGATCATCCGAGGGTGCTGGGACAAGCACAATGTCACGGCTCCTACCGTCATGGCGGGAGTGCATGGTGCCATCGAGATCGACCAGGTGGACTGTACCCGGTATAAAGTCCAGTGAGGGAGTTGCCAGAGCGACTGGGGGAGTCATTCCGATTCTTTGTTGGTAAGGTTTGAGGAACGATATAATCAAGGAGTCTTGTCAACTGCCAAGTTTTGGACGGAAGAAGACCTGTGAAATGTTGAATTATTGTGGCCGAGATGTCTGGTATATATACACAGTTTCCCAGGGGCGAGTGAGGGCTGAAGCCTCGATATCTGGTTTATCTAGGGCTCAGAGTCGCGTATCAGTCCAGGCCAATTCTGAGATCCCACCACTTCGGAACGACGCTTCTCGTATATCGTTCTGGCGCGGCTATCTTGACTAAAAACTGGGGGTGGAGCTTCGCAGGGTGACTTTGCGGGGGAGTAGCCAGTCATTGAGGATTGCGAGCTTTAGCTTGGCTGGGGTCTGGGGCTCGACCAAGATAAGCAACCTGGGGGAATGACATGCCACCATCATGCTGGCCAATCCGTGGCAATAGCGAGACCGCTGGCCAATGGGTAGGAATTGCGAGGTGGGCCAAGACAGTACCTGGAGATTACAGTTGGCGCCGTCGTGGTGAAAGAAGCCCGGCTAGCGAGGAGATTATTAGTTGTCTAGTGATTGTAGCAAGATAGCCGTATGGCCTCGGTTTGAGGGATGATGACCAAGTGACATCGCCAGGATGCCGTAGTGGTCGATACGACAGGTCTGCTGCTATCGAGAACCATGTGATGCTCTCGACGGCTTGGCTCGGTCCGCCGTTGTCATGTACAACCTGCACAGCCTCTCCAAAAAGAATGCAACCCCGAAATATCACGTATAAAGACACGCTTCTGGTTCGGTGCCCTTGCTGCTCCATTGTCTGTTCTTCAAAATATCGAATCTCTTTGGCAACCTACCCTTCATTCATCCTACATCATCCTCTCATCTTTACTGAAAATGGGTTCTCCAGCCCCAGCTCCTTGGGAGATCCAGGCTGAGAAGTGTCGCAAGATCCTCAGAGATTCGCTGAACCCAGCCTGGTTGCTGTCTGCCAATGAACTACCACCAGCTAGTCAACTTGATGTTTCTACCTTCATAGAGACATGCAAGCTACTCACGCCTCGCGAGCTAGAGACCACAGCTACGAGTGCAACTGGGCTAGTCCAGCAAATGGCATCGGGATCTCTCACTGCCGTAGAGACTACCACAGCCTTCCTGAAGAGGGCTCATATTGCGCATCAGTTGACTAACCTGGCGACCGAGTTCATGGTTGACGAGGCCTTAAGTGCAGCTGCGGAACTTGACGTGTACTTCAAAACCACCGGGAAGCTCAAGGGGCCTTTGCATGGTCTGCCGATATCTACCAAGGAGCACATTGGATTCAAGAATCGTATCACTCACTCGGCCTATGTTGCTTGGATCGACAACATCGCTGAGGAAGACGCGCTCATGGTCCAACTGTGCAAGAGGGCCGGTGCAGTTTTTCATATGCGGACCAACGAACCACAGAGCGTCATGGCAAGTCTTACTTGAAGCAAACATCCTTAGAGGCCATGTCTAATATTTCCCAGCATATTGATTGCAGCAACCCCATCTATGGCACAACAGTCAACCCTCACAACCGAGCACTTAGCTGCGGCGGCTCGAGTGGTGGCGAAGGTTCCTCACTCAGTCTTCGCTGTGCCGCCCTCGGAATCGGGACCGACATTGGTGGTTCTGTCAGAGTGCCGGCTGCGTTCTGCGGCGCCTATGGTCTTCGAACCACGGCACTACGAAACCCATATAAAGGAGTGTGTCTGGCCGGCGCCGGGCAGGAGAGCGTGCGCTGTGTC
The DNA here is from genome assembly GCA_013623625.1 of Fusarium setosum. Taxonomy (NCBI): domain Eukaryota; kingdom Fungi; phylum Ascomycota; class Sordariomycetes; order Hypocreales; family Nectriaceae; genus Fusarium; species Fusarium setosum. The sequence continues at coordinate 36,662 of JABFFE010000328.1, read as the reverse complement.
ATCTCGCCGCTTGCAAATAGCGTAGAGGATCTGGACCTATTCCAGAGTGCAGTTCTCGATCAGGAGCCTTGGGAGGTGGAAACGTCGTTGGTGCCTCTACCTTGGAGGAGGGTCGAGCCCTTCAGGCCCGAGCAGATTACCGTAGGAATTATTTGGGACGATGGGTAAGCATCTCGTATAATCAACCATGGCTCTGTTCCCCAAGACGGATCAGGTTACTAACTGATGCCACAGATTAGCTCACCCCCATCCGCCCGTCACTCGCGCCCTCAACCATGCCGTCGCCAAGCTCAGACAAGCCGGCGTAAAGGTAGTCGACTTTGAACCCTATAACCACAATGAAGGGCTTGATATCGTCACGGCGCTCTACTTCCCAGACGCGGCCCGTACTCAGAAAGACATTCTGGCCCAGGGTGGAGAGCCCATCGCTGCCTTGACGGAATTTGCATTCAGCGTCTCCCGTCAAGAGCCTCTCACCATACCCGAGAACTGGGCGCTCAATGCCCGGAGAGATGCTTACCGAGAAGAGTACGTGATTATCCTAATCAGCCGAGGCTTGAAGTGGCTGACAGAACCCAGCTATCATCGTATCATGAAAGAACGAGGCGTTGATTTCATCCTCTGCCCTGCATATGTCGGCGCAGCGACAGCGCTGGGCACTGGACAGTACTGGCTTTATACAGCCATCTGGAATATTCTTGACCAACCCTGCGTGGCGTTTCCAACAGGACTCAAAGTAGACCCGGCAATAGACGTTGTTGAAGAGGGATACCAGCCTCGCTCCGAGGTGGACGAGAGAGAATATAGAAAGTGTAAGTTCATGTACTGGTCGCCTGGATTATATCTGACGATGACTTGCAGATACACCAGAGAACTTTGTGAATGCTCCCATCGCGCTGCAGCTTGTTGGAAAACACTTTCGAGACGAAGAGACGGTGGCTGCAACCGAGTTGGTGTCCAAAATCATACAGGAATGAGATGGATGAGCTCTTTTCCGTAGATGCCTTGGCAGTTTCCCTAGATGAATTTGCAGATTGTGTGCATTGGAATCTAGTTTCACGTGAATCTTGACGTTTGTCAAATATATGATAGCTTCCACCTTGCCTGGTATTCTACGGTTCAATGTCAATTACAGTTGTGCTTTGAGTACCCAATGTCAATTAGCACCATTACCCTACCACCCTCAGTCGGATCAGAGGAAACCCTTGTTCGTAGTCGGCCTAGAGCAAACGTCTGTTTGCAAAGAGATGTGGAAAGACACTGTTCTTTGTTGTAGTGAAGGCAAGCTGCCGGCAGCCGCGCACTTCTGATAAATAGCCGCACATTACAGATAGTCTCTCTGCAATGTCTCTCCTCATTGCCTTATCACATGACCTTTAGAGTAGAGATACCGCCAACTTTCGGACCTTACAGTAATCCGTCTCGGTCCGCCACCCGCGGACCGTTATCTCATTGTCACTGGATCCATGCAACCCCGCTTTCCAATGCCGACTGACACGCTCTTATCACCTCCCCGGTCATGCATCTCGTGAAGAAGGTCAGCTTTAACTAATTAATATTGAAGTACAGCTTGAGTTGCCATGACCAACCCCAAGTTACGCGCCAAAACCGGATGCTTCACTTGTGAGATGTCCTGCCCCCCCATCACAGACAAGATACTGAAAACCTTCGAGGTAGAAGACGCAAGATCAAGTGCGGTGAAGAAAAGCCATCATGCCGCAACTGCTCTGCCTTTGGTCGCCAGTGCGATTGGCCGACCTCGATGGACCTCTGTGATCGGCGGCATCGCGCCCGTCCCACCCGTTACTCAGAAGGGGAGCAACGGCAGCCTCCCTCTGCAATGAGCCGGAAGGCCCTCGTCACGTCGCCTACTCCATGCCGTACTCCTTTCCAGCCAGGGATCGAAACAGAGCTGCTATCTCACTTCTTCAACTACTGGTTCTCTCTAATTGTGCTTCCCACGAGCAGCCCGGAGCACGTTAGTCAGAGCCAGTCAGAGCTTGTTGACATGATGCTGCAGTGTCAGAGCGTCAAGCATGCCGTCTTGGCATGTTGCGCCTCCAACAAGCACGTCCTCCTCGATGACAATCGCTATGAGAGCGTTGCCCTTCGATACTATTCCCAGGCAGTCCATGAGCTAAATGAGACCTTGGTCAAGTTTCAACCAGGCTCTAAACGCCCTGATTCTCCACTCTTGACTACTGTGGTCTGTTTATACGTTTACGACGTATGTGCTCTCTTGATCCACACTGAAGCGCCTTAGTTGAGGCAACGCTAATATGACCTCTTGACAGCTGTGGTGCCTCGATGCCTCAGCCGACCCAAGGAACCACGTAGCCGGCGCCGTGAAGTTGCTTGACCTTTTGTGCCAGGACGGGTCGTCGGTATCCATGACCCAAGGTTTCGACCGCATCATCGCAGAGAGCATACTCTACCAGGCTTTTCTGCTATCGACGCGTAGGCCCTTTGCACCATACTTTCACGTCGATTCGCATTTCGTCACACGTGCTGAGAGACTGCTCGTGCCGCGGGACTTTCAGGGTCCTTCGTATGCGGCTTCCAGCCCAGTCTTGGGCATTCCCATATCATTGTACCGTCTGAAACTGAACATCATCAACTTCCACAACTGGCCTTCTGAGCAAAGCCCCGAGCGTCTTGCGTTTTTGAGATCCGAAATGGATTATTGGGAGGCGTTGGCTGTTCCGAGAGATGCGCCGTGTCTGACGTCCGCTTCTACTACACATACGTTCGACCTCGTGATCCTGGCAACCTCGTTGCTGCTGGACCTGGTCACAGAGTCCTTCACATACCAAATTCCCATCGACCTCCTCAATCTCTCAGGGAGCGTTTCTAGATGGCAGGTTGACCAATGCCTGAGGATCTTGCGGCAACCCCAGGATGTTGAGAAATGGACACGCTGCTTCCTCGGGGCCTGGCCCTTGTTGATCCTCGGATATGCCGTCAGCTCAGATGAAGACATGACGGTCATCCAGCGGACCTTGGATAAGATGCGGCGGCGGATGGGCTACGGCGAAGTAAAGAGAATACAGGAAGAGTTGGAGAGAGTCTGGAAGAGGAGGACGGGAGTTGCAGATAGCAGCCGTAGCATAGAAGTCCTTGGCGATGAGGCTCTGTCTTGGCTTTCGTCTGACTAATGTGTCAATTTGTCACTATTATTTGATCTACGTATTATGATCACAATTTCATTTGTTGACTATTTCCGTATCGTATACCTAGCTAGTGATATCTCACAGCAATCAATCCGAAGAATCATCATCCTTTGCGAGTGCATCTTCGCTAGGCCGTTCCGGCACAAGAAACACAGCAAAAGAAGTCGACGGGAGTGAGATGCAGAACATGACAAAGGCAACAATGAGGTTTGTGAGTGCAGGAACCTTGGCAGCACCGACACCAAAGGCCAGACATGAGCCCACAGACTCGAATGACCGGACCAGACCAACAGCAAGAGTCAGAGTCTCGACGTCGTCAAAGAAGGTTCCCAGGATCCAGTACACAAACATGTAATGAGACTCGTTCATGAACCTGCCATTGTTAGTGGTGCAATTTGAATGGAAGGGCAACTTACCGAAGAAGAACCTGGACAGCAAAGCCGCGTCCGAATCCAGGCAGATCCCAGTCCAGAGTGACAGGAGGGTTGGCGTTGCGATACTCCACCTCCATGGCGAATTGCCATCCAAACAGAGCGGTCATGGTAATAGCCAAAAAGAACCATGTTATTCTAGCAAGCCGCGGTCGACTGATTACTTGAAGATCAAAGAACCACCCCCAAAAGATATTTGCGGCTGTAGCGGCGATTCCGGAGGTCAATGAAGCCAGAGTTCGTGATCGGACCGAGAAGTAGTTGACGAGATAAATGCCCAAGTAAGTGCTATTCCAGTTGAAACCGACAAGAATCGGGATAAGAAGATAAAACTGCTTTCGCTTCAAGAGGGCAAACCACTTCTTGAATTGGTCCTTGACGCTCTTGTTGGTCTTGGTGTGTGGCAGTCTGGAGCCATTTGATCGGATGACTTTATTTGGCGGCGAGATAAGAAGAGAAAGAGGAAGACCGAGACATTGAAGAGCGATGAGAACGAGATAAGTTGAGTATCCAACACGACCTCGCTGTCCTGACTTGACGTTGAGGGAGAGCTGGATGGATGAGCCGATGAGTTGACCGAGCTCACGGAGGCCAAGCCAGATGCCGGCTACTCAAGTCAGCGAAGGCGTTTTATAATGGACAACGCACTTACTGAACTTTCCGCGATCTTTGACATCAGCATATCCCAGCGCGATAGCCCCTTCAGAAGCCCACAGCGCCGACGCCGCGATGCCACAAGTCGCGCCTCCAAAGAGGACGAACCACTCAACACCATATCGGTTATTGGTGTAGAGAGACGCCGAATAAGGAGCATAGCCCAGTGTGCCAATAACAAGAACCCATTTCAGACCGATCTTGTTGGCCAGGATGCTGAATATGGAACAGCCAAAGACCATGATGCCAAAGGTGAGAGAGTTGGCGCCATTGACAAGGTATGGCTCTTGCTGGCCACCAGCACCGGTGTCTACTGGATTAGCATGCGAGATGAAAAGATGGGTGTCACTTACTATTGAGAGCGTTCCAGATACCGGGTTGGGTGAAGGAGATCAAACCGACAACGATAACGTTGAACAGTGGGCTGCGATACCAGCGGGTGAATCGTGAGACAGGCTTGACCTGGTCTTCCTGTTCCGGCAAGTGGACATTCTGTTCGACGGTAAGAGAAGCATCCTTGACAGGCTGGTCTCTGTCGCTGCCGCTGTCGACGACGGCGTTTGAGGACGACATTTTGGGCATCTTCACAGGAACAAGATCAAGAGAAATATCAAGCAGGGGCTCATCTTTATATCAAAAACCGCACACAATATCTATAAGGGTGGACTGAGCTTCAATTTTCTCCCGATTGGGCTAGAACATCGCAATTCCGCCGACCGTTACATGGACCAAGTGGACATGACCCGGTCTTGGACAAAGTCCGGTGCTTTCGTGCTTGACAGGGACGATGGCGACATAGCCCCATCTCGAAGTCGAGTCGAATGTTTAAATGCACGGCAGTTGAACAACATACTCCCATTAAACAATGTGCAGTATAGGCTCGTAGCGGTAGATGGGATTGTTTTTGTATCGCGACTCATGATGGCCGTTACCCCATCTGGAAGGTTAATCATTGACCAATCATGTCTCGCAAAGTGATAAGCACTCTCCCGTGCAACGCGGAGTCAAAGCCGGAACCCCGGCGATTTGTTCTCGGCCCTTCGTTCCCAACTTCATCCTCATCTCTCACAGCTCCATCGCGTGCTCGGCCTCAGATCAACCTCCGAAACATCCCTCAGACCTTGCTTGACACATGGCCGACCCTCAAACGTCCCCGCAACAAGGCAGCGTGGATGATTCGCCACGGCCCCGACAGGCCGCCTGTCTCGTGTGTCGTCGCTCCAAGATCAAGTGCGACTGGAAACCTCACCAGGCGCGCTGCAGGAGATGCATCCAGCTCGATTGCGAGTGTGTCCGGCCGGCGTACCACCCGGGACGGCAAAAAGGCATTAAAAAGTAGGTCAGTCAATGTCGTGTGCCCAGAATTGGCTGACCAGGTACAGCAAACGCACCGGGCTGGACAAGGCACTCTACCAGATTGACCAGGCTGTCAAGCGCGCCCGCTCAGCCGCCCAGAAGAGTCCGGAGGATGATAGGATCCTGTCGCATTTGCAGGATCTGCTGAGTGGTGTCAACACGCCAGAGCCGCAGCCCACGCGGGGGAATTATGCGTCCACGGCTGGAGATGACGACGCGTATTCGGGGGAGGAGGACGAGGAGGAGCAAGATGCTGTGACCATGCCCGATTTCATCCAGAGGACAGAACAGAGTCTTGCAATTGACGATGCTGAGAATCCCCTTCAGCTGCTGGCGAGGGCATCGTACATTCAGCCGTCGCCAGAGTCGCGACATGGCAGTTCGCCGCAGCAGGCTCATACCGCGAGCACCATGGGACAGACCGAAGATGAGATTCAGGCATTCTTTGCGCCTGCGCAGGTGCATCTAGACATTGGGCAAGACGTTGATCCCGTGTCGCTTGGTCTGGTGTCTGAGGATGAGGCCGATAATCTCTTTAACTTGTGAGTTGTCCCTGTGGTATAAGACGCGTGCTCATATTAGTAGCTTTCATCGCAATCTTGCACATACTCGATGGGGCCTTGATCCAAGGATATACACTGTCGAATTCACGCGCTCCAGATCAGCATTTCTCTACACGTCCATCATGGCCGCGTCAGCCCTCTTCCTCCCCTCAGCAGCTGCCCTCTCAAAACGGCTATCCAACCACGCAAGAACCCTAGCGCACCGGGTCATGGTCAATCGGTACAGATCTGTCGAGATTGTGCTCGCCTTTATGGTAAACATTCCCTGGATGTTTCCGGGTCAGCACTCTACCGACGATGAGACGTGCACCTACATCTCAATCGCCAACACTGTAGCCACTGATCTATCGCTCCATAAGAGTCTAGTGTCGCCGGAAATGCTTGGCTCAGGCTCTGGGATTGGTCTGGCTAGAGGTGACTGTCTAGATCCACGAGCTGCGCTGGCCATGGATGGGTTTCCGGATGTTGATCCCTGGTCTGAACGGGGGAGGCTTTTACTCCGAAATAGAGAGCGATGCTGGATATCCTTGTTTGTGCTAGAACGAGGGTAAGTGTTTTGGTCTTGTCTAGGGATGTGCTGACACTGGAAGAATGTCGTTGGCTCGTGGACGGCCATTCTCGGTGCCTATGACTAGGTCTTTGAAGGACTGCGATAATTGGCATCGATCCGAATATGCAGATCCTCTCGATGGGCATTTAGTGTCTATGGCCGTTTTGAGAAGGGATTTGGTATGTTTCTTGTTCGCTGATTAGACTAAACTAACTTGATAGGATGCGCTTTTTGCAACGGTCCGCGCCCTTTGTGATGGATCTCAAATGGCCTCTAGCGACGGCTCATTAATTGCTCAATCGTACGTCGATCCAATTGACCCAATTCTAGTCTAACGCCCTTCAGGATACAAGGTGCGATTGAACGATTCTTTGACCAATGGTACACCGAATGGGGAGTCTCGATAGGAAAAGGCCCAGGTAAGATCCCCTTCAATGTTCCAATTCATACTGACCATCAGATCGTCGACTCCCTCCATACGTTGAAATTCTAGTCACACATACACGTTTATCCATCTACGGCGGCGTCATCAACCATCCCACCGCTCCGTTAGAAGTCCGACGCTTCTTCCACACCGCCGGCCTTTCCTCCGCTCTGAATGTCATGCGCGCGGCGATCCAAGGAGAGTCGCAACTACAGTCAATGCCCAACAACACGGCAATCATGATTTCATTTGCTGCTTGTTTCGCTCTCACGCTTAGTTCTTATGCCACCGGTGGATCCGCTCTTGCGCCGAGTGTTCGAAACCTCATTGATGAGACGGCCACTGTCCTTGAGAGAATAGGCAAGGTTACCAGGCATAGGAACGGATTGTCGGTAATGTATGGGAAATACTTGAAGCAGATTGTCAGACGCGCAGCAACTGGAGACGGTATCACAGGGCCTGCGGCGAGGAACATTCCGACAACTGTTCCAGTTACTGAGACCGCACCTCTCACCAGCCCGAATAGCTTCTTGGACCAGCAAGCCCTATGGCCAGAACCTTTGCACTTTTCAGCAATGTCAGACGACCAAATTGTGCAAGCCCTCAACCAACCAGGCAACAACTTTGAGCCTTCATTCGGCGGGTTATCCTGGGATGACATGACGAATTTCGAGTGGCTGTACTGGCCGGAAGTTGGTATATAGATAACTATGCAATGCATCACCGCAACGGCTCCTGTGCAGCTGACCGAATCCCACCCAGCCAGTTACTCCCAAATGAAGTAAGGTACCGCAGCTTTTCCATAAACACAAACGTCAAGACAGTGTGCGGCCTGGAATGTCAGACAAGATGGGATGCAGCTCGGGGGACTTACGTTAGGCGTAGCCAGGCGGGTGTCCAGCCTCTCATGAGGAATCGGAGGCCTTCTTCCCGGAGACCGGTGCGGAGGACTTGAACCAGACCCTAAAAAGTTAGTCGAGACTTTACAGTATCAGCTTACATACCTCTTTTCCGGCGCTGGATTGCAGACGGCTCTTGAGGACGTCGGCTGGGGCGCAGAGGGTTGTAGCCATAGTTCCAGCCATCAGTGATGAAATGGCATGAGTTTTTGTATCGTCTGCAAATCCCCATTGACCTGTAAGATATTGCTTTGCAGAAGAGTATCTAAAGAGTCAGCGCACGCATCAACCATCCCGGAAAACTCACGTAGCGATCTGCGAGACATCTGCAACAGTTAGCATTCTCTCTTACAAGCTCGGTCGACTCACTCATCAAAACACTCCTCGCAATATTAGGCCCGAGCCCCTTCCAAAACGCCCCCATCCCCTCATCCCTATAAACCCTCACCAGCGCATCAAAAGCATTCGAGTACCGAAACTGCTGCGCTGGCGCCTTCGCTCCATCGGCACACATCCGCACAAGCACCACCTCGGCCGGGTTTCCCACAAACCCAGCAACGCCGCCTGCCACACCCGCACAGGCAATGTTTTGTGTAACGGTGAGCTTCTTTGCGCCGGTGTGATAAAGGAGTTTCTCGGAAAAGTATGTGTGAAAGCCGAAACGTGCGGTTGAGTATGTTCCTTGCCGGAGGATCGAGGCGGAGAGGCCGGTCCAGAGGGATGGGATGCCTGTAGAGTTAGCAGAGAAGTTATACCGAGGAGAAACCTACCGTCTCGAGCTGCGAAGCGGTAGAGGACATTTAGCATTGACGTCTGTGACTTCAAGACTTGCATCCGGCTAGTAGGTGTTAGCAGATAATGTAGAAGTTAGTTTATACTGACTATTTCGTCTGGTCCAAAGGATGTGCTTAGAGCATTAGCAGTATTCCTCCACTATCTATAGCGAGACTCACTGAAGCACACTGCCATACAGGCGGCAGCACCACTATCAACGTCAGCGCCGTCTCTCAGAAATAAGGGTTTCTTACCCCAGCCAAAACGGCTCTCTCGATTTCTTATTATCCGCCATCTTTACCATACCAATCTCAACAATACATCTCAATACCACCCGCCATCTCTTGTATACTTCCATCAACCCTCGGCTCCAAATCTGGCTCCGGCCCCCGGAATGTGGGGTCTGCCCACTCGGCCCCAACTCTGGCTCCCGCCCGGCGTCAATGTCCACAAAACCACCACACTCCTCGGCTCGTAACAGTCTGTCATGTCGAACCGAGACAAATCGCCCGACATGTCCAAGCTCTCCGCGCCTCTGAAAGCCCTCATAAACGCGCCTTTTGCGCGTCCCGGGCCTCGTCCTGCGCCCCAGCAGGTCCAGGAACTGTACGAGTCCATCGCCAACGACGCTGCCGTCAGGAACCTCGGCATCCGGTCCTGGCTGACCGTCTCGGTATGAACTTGCCGCATTCAATGGGCGAATCTAACAGTGACAGGCCGCGGCAACATTCACCCTCAACTCCCCCGACTCCCTCCCCGTCCTCCACCGCGTCGCATCCTCCAAGCAGCCCGGCTCTGCCGTGCAGACAGCCGAGTACATCCGCGAGATTGGCCTCAAGTGCATCAGCTTCAACGGCATCCCCCGGACCATCAACTCGCTCAACTCGTTCCACGCCTCCCTGCCCGAAGACGTAGCCTCCAAGCTTAGCACGAAACCGAGCCGGCAGCCAACGGCGCAGAACATTGACGGCGCGCTGCGGCGGGGGCGTGACCTCTGGGACTCAATATACCGGCCGTACGAGGATAAGCTGTTTGACAAGCTTGCGCTGGCCCATCCTGATCTGCCGGTTTATATCCTCAGCAGTCATTACTCGGCGGTGCTGTCTGACCCTCCCGCTGCTGAACGGGGTTCATTGGCGAGCGTTGGTCGAATTCACACGTCTATGGTGGCCATCTCCTGCTTGAGAGCGCAGACGGGTGTTGGTCCGCAGGTCTTGTCGCACGTATTTGGACTAAGGAAAGCACTCGAGGATGGGAGTTACAAGAACGATCAGGATGGTGAGAGGGAGGAGGCTGTCAAGTACCTGGCCAGCGACGAGGGCGGCCACTGGATCTTGAACACGGTGGACAAGATTGTGGAAGCGATTGGGGGGAGCAGCTTTGCGCCGGGGAGGGAGTCCAAGTTGTGAATAGAATTGATGCATAGCGAGCGATACATAGATTAAGACGAGGTATGAATTGAAGTTATGACCTTAAACAACTCGTTCTACATCGAATAAAGTCTAGTCCTGCGCCTGGTACAGAGCAGCACCCTCACCATCAAAGAACTCCTCATCCAGCAACGATAGCAACACCTTCTGTCCCTCCCACTGCTCCTTGACATTCGGCCTGATCTGCTCCGGCGGCAGCACAAATCCAAAGTCGCCAGTGTCCCTCAACTCGATCGTGTACGAAAACTCGGCGCCGCCAACGCTGTACACATGGTCGGGAGCTGCTCCGGTGGTAGTATACAGCACAGCACCGCTGGGCCCAAAGGTAAAGGTAGTACGGTCATCGGAGCTGTCGCGAATAGCCTCGCTGACCAGAGCAGCGGCCTTTGTCCACTTGCCCAGCTCAGGTGCGTACAGAGTCTCCTTGTAGCCGAATGGCGAGAGGATGTACTGTCCATAAGAGTGGAAATCGATAAAGAGCTTGATTCCAGCGCCGTCGCGAAGCTGGCGGACAAACTTGTCAAGGCCCTGGTTCTCAGGACTGTCCGAGGGCTTCTCTCCCTTGTACACCTCCGAGCACGGGTTGGTCGAGGCGCCGAGCTTGTTGGAGTCCCAGCCAAACTCCCAGTTGCGGTTGATGTCGCGGCCGATGCAGGTCTGATTAGGAGCTGAAGCTGGCGGAGGCTGACGGTTCTTTCTCCAGAGTCTGTTTGCCGATTGGGTGTATACAAACCCTGAAGAGTCAGTGTCTGTAGTTCCATGGAGGTGGTGAACTTACCGTCAGGGTTCACAAAGGGGAAGATGTAAAAGTCGTACTTGTCAAGGAATGACTTGACAAGCTTGTCCTCCTTTTGGTAGCCGTTGACTAATTGCAGAGTAATGTATTCAACAGTCTAATGGTCAGCTAGGTCACATAATACGACGGTTCACTTACCGGCGCTGCAATCCATTCTCGAGCGTGGACAGTTCCGTGGTACAGCACAGCAGGCTTTCCAGGGCCATCCTTGCCCCAGAGGTGCAGACCGTAGATATTCCTCTTCTGATACGACTTTCCAGAGGATATAATCTCCGAATTGTTGGGGAACTGCTTCTGCAAGTCTCTAAAGTAGTCGATGTGGTCCTCATAGTTGTGATACTCGTCAAACCAGGCATCATCACCAGCCTGACGCTTCCACTTCTTATGAGAGGTGGACTCTGCAGCAATCGACGTGCCTAGGTCATCGTGCAAGACGCGATACTCAAGACCAAGGTTCTTAAACGTATCAAGGTCATCGGGAGCAACGACAATGTCAATGTGCTGGAAGCCGTGCTCCCATTCGTCATAGGTGACAGCCGAGAGCTTGTCCTCGACGACTTTCTTTCCGTGAGTGTTTACACGAAAGACTTTGTAGCCATCGTAGGACTTTGTTTCGGCCGTGGGGGCTGCGATGGCGCCCAGGGCGAGGGAGAGCAGGGAAACGACAGAGAACCTCATAGTGAAGAACACGAGTAGCTTGTTAACCTTAGAGTTATTGAGGTCTGTGAGATCTATATACTCTGACAAGCTATGGCATGATGTTGGTGCAGGAGGTACAAGCCCATGATGTCCTTGAGTTATCCAGGCCATGGAACTTTTGACCTCCCAGTCTGGATCCTTGCATTGACCTTCCCCATCCGCTCTGGTCTCTCGTGCCGCACCTCAACCCGCAGGGATATCCCATTCGTGATCCTCATTGGCAATGGCGCCAGCCCACCGCCGTTGACATGCCCTGTCGATCGCGCCCGGACGAGTAGCTTAAATAAGCTCTACAACTCTATTTCATCAACCGTCGGCGGGGACATGGGTGATGGCGTATCAAGCTAGGCAAAAGTCCTGCAATGCAAAAGTTCTCGATCAAAGGTGGTATCTACTCCATCGTCTTCAACTCGGCTGCCTCCGCAAACTCCGCCTCAGTCTTGCTCCTCACTTCATCGACCGTCACTCCGGGCGCAAGCTCTGTCAGCGTGAGAGTGCCCTGGACTCTATCCACCTCAAACACACACTACAACTGTTAGCTTGATCGCATAACCCGAGGGTTCACTTACAAGGTCGGTTATAATGGTGCTGACAACGCGTGCGCCGGTCAAGGGCAGGGTGCACTGCTGCAAGATCTTGGATGAGCCATCCTTGGCGCAGTGCTCTGTCGCAACGACAATCTTGGTATTGTCGGGGTTGGCTACCAGATCCATGGCGCCTCCCATGCCCTTGAAGACCTTTCCTGGAATCATGTAATTTGCCAAGTCGCCAATAGCACTAACTTGAAGAGCCTGGTCCTGTCAGCAATTGAAGCCATCACAATCGTGTCACTTACACCAAGAATTGACACATCGACGTGTCCACCGCGAATCATACCAAAAGACTCGGCGGAGTCAAAGCAGGATGCACCCGGAACTAGTGTCACGGTCTCCTTTCCGGCGTTGACAATGTCGCTGATTGGTTAGCAGATGTCACCACGGCTCAACGAGCACTTACGGATCAACTTCGTCCTTTGTGGGATAAGGGCCCATGCCAAGGATACCATTTTCTGACTGGATTCTTACGCCATTGTTTGGGGGCAAGAAAGAAACGGCCAGAGTCGGGATGCCAACTCCGAGGTTGACATAGTAACCCGGCTTCAACTCCTTGGCAGCCCTCCTCGCAATTCGGTTTCGTCGCTCTTGGGCTTCGGTCGTCGCCTTTGGAGGAGCACCCGTCTCGCCCTCTTCCCTCGTCTTTAACACCTCAATATTCTTCTCTGCAGTCGAGGGAACAATCCTGTCCACAAAGATTCCAGGCAGGTCGACATCATTGGGGTCAATGGCACCAGCTTCGACGATATTCTCAGCCTCGACAATGGTGAGCTTTGCAGCCTTGGCCATGATGGGACCAAAGGCCTTGGTCGTATATCTAAAAACGCAGTTTCCCTCCGTGTCTACCTTCCAGGCCCTCAGAATGGCAATGTCGCCTGTGAGGGCCGTCTCCATGAGGAATGTTCGGCCGTTGAACTCCCGGGTCTCTCGCTTTCGGCCTTTTTCGAGGACGGCGCCTGACTTGTCCAATCGCACAGGGATTTCCCCATCTTGCACGAGAGTGTCTGCCGATATTAGCTTGGTTATGTTTACTCTGATCAGTCCGGCTTACGAGCTGCGGTCGGCGTAAAGAATGCGGGAATGCCGGCTCCTCCGGCTCGGATGCGCTCAGCCAAAGTGCCTTGGGGACACAGCTCAATCGCCAATTCGCCAGTCAGGTACTTATTTTCCAGGACTTTATTGTTTCCGAGGTATGAGAGGATTAGGCGATCGACTTGGCCGGCGCTCGTGAGTGTCGCCAGACCGCCCTTGCCTTCTTGGCCCGCGTTGTTTGACACGGCTGTGAGAGAGTGAAGGGAATTGGGGCCTCGTCGATGCAGCGCAGCAATAAGTGTGTCTATTCTGTCAGCGCAATTCACTGGGAGACCAGCAACATACCTGCAACGCCACAGAGCCCAAAGCCCGAGCTGAGCACAGTCGATCCGCTCTTTACATCCGCCACCGCAGCATCTGCACTCTCAAACAGCTTCGAATGCCCTCGCGCGGAAAAGACGACCCTCGTTGTGCTGAATTGGCGTGGCGCCCGTACTGTGAAGCTGCTCCCCCACGACAATGGCCTCACGGAGAGACGCCTGCATTGAACTCGCAGCAGCAATTTCGACATGATTGCTTGTGTTTGACCAAGTGAAGCATTCAAGAGAACTCATGATAGTTTAAAGAGAGGTTCGGGCACACTTGTAGTGCCGAGGTTGGCGACACGGTCGGCAGAAAAAGTAGCCCCGAGATGAACGTCATATCGGCGGGAAAATGGCACCGACCCGCAGCATTCCCGGCCGGCGTCTACTGCCCCGAGCCATTCGGCCGGGTTGGCTGATTGAAGTATAGTCACAGGATTATGCAGAGATACAACTTCTGGTTCCTATTATCTTCTGGGTTGTAGTAATGATGCGAATAGCTTCCTCAAATGCTCCAAGTCTGCCGAAGCATTCAATCACGACTCAGAATATCAATCGAACCTTGTGGATAATACATGTATGACATGAGGCAAACTCGATGATATTTCTTCCATGGCCGTCATCCTGTCACTCTTGTCATAAACGAGGCTGTCATGCACTTTATAGCAATGAGGGAGGTGCAGCAAGGTGACTTCCAAGGGTTCCAACGGCGACTCCAAGGCAGGAGCGGAAGAGACGATCCTATCTCCATCCGTACTGCACCGTACCAACATGTCTCGCTCAACTCTTCATCATCATCTTCATCAAAATGCAGTCTCAATCTGAATCACCAACAACCGAGTACCCTCTACAACTTGGCGGCATCAAGATATCACAACAGACCATAGACAGCTTCGCCCACTTCTTTGCTGAGCCAGGCCCCATTGGGCCCCCCATCGAACTTGACAAAGACAAACCAGAGCGAGCCTGGATTTGCATCTCAATTTTCGATGCCTTCTAGCTTGAGGCTTTTAACAATCCGGGCCTCCCTCCCTTGCCCCGAAGCGTAGAGGTAATACTCATGGTCGCACCCATCGAAAACGTCAGGGCTGCCTTCTTGACTCTCAGGCACCCCGTTCCTATTTGCCACAGGACGCCCTTCCCCCTCACGCTCAGCAAGCTGATTTACAATCCATTAATCAGCCTTATGGACGATGGTCCCATGGGTCCTGATGCCTGGTTAGAAATGTGTATGTGTCGGTTTTCCTCATTTCGGATCTTGACAGTAACCTGACCCGAATAGATGCCGGCTCCTTACATACAGGTCTCGATACACTTGAATGTCGCGGGCTTATGTGTCAGCTCACCAAAACTATGGATGCAGTGCCTGGAAAGATTATTCCCATACCACATGGGCCTCTTCCCCTTTTTATGTACTGCTTTTGGCCTCTGCAAAAGTCCCT
Organism: Fusarium setosum; assembly: GCA_013623625.1. Lineage (NCBI taxonomy): Eukaryota > Fungi > Ascomycota > Sordariomycetes > Hypocreales > Nectriaceae > Fusarium > Fusarium setosum. The sequence continues at coordinate 21,487 of JABFFE010000328.1, read as the reverse complement.
TGTCTAGCAGAGGCTTCTCAATGACCCTGACATGCTCAACTCGCCCAAGAATACTTTGAATCTTGAACTAGGACTAGTCCGGCAGTGGCGACATTACCAGTTTGCACTCAAACCTCTACGGCAAACGAGGACTGAAATTGTCGTGCAATTTCACTGGCTCAGGTACCGCAAGGACAAGAAAACGATGCTGTAGGATTGCCGTTCCCGCTGGGGGTGGCGGGCATTCCGTACACGTCCCAAGACCGGGCGCAGGATCGAGCCAGGCGAGACGTTTGTTATCAAAGTTGAGGATCCCGACTTGCTGCCGAGTTTCGAGCTTTTAGAGCTGCAGTGGTATCTCCACTTGATTGCGTCTTGGATAGGTATCTATATGTGTGATGACTATTTGCCGCCGCCGCAGGACGAACGCTAGGGCTAGGAGAGCGAAGGGGCAGACGAGTCGGTTGACTACGAAGGCGAGGACAACGGAATGGAAGACGGCCAGGACGACGAAGCCGATGGAAACGTGGACGAAGGAATAGATGACAGCCAAGGCGACGAAATAGATGACGAAGCCGACGGCAACCCAACGGACGACGGAATAGATGACAACGGAAGCCAAGAGTAAACAGATAGAAAATGCAGCATGTGCAAGTGCTTGAGTTGACTTTCTGCAATTCTATCCAGCTATCCAGTCTCAATTCGCCGTCATTTAGGCACCGAGCAGTCAATCACAGTGTAGAATAAAATGCTGTATTAAATATAGTCTATGGGCATACAATCGCTGATGCTGTTAACAGAGTGCATTAGTCGGAGCGCGGTTTGCGGCTAAAGACATTCGACTCCCAGCCATCAATCTCGTGCACGACAACCTCACGAGTGAGCTCGTAATTGCCAAGCTTGGGCAAGATGATTGCCCAGAAAAGCCAGTAGACGCCGCCAGCAACAAGAACACCGATGCCGACGACGCAGTGGATGTAGTAGGGCATGCTCTTGTACACATTCTGGTCTCCCTCTGGGGGAACAAACGGGGCAACAACGAGGTAGATGTTGCTGAGCATGAAGAAGAGAGCAACCGGAAGAGAGGCTTTGATCGGAGGGTTCCAGTTGTACTTGGCGCGGTTGAGGTACAGGTGGACGAGACCGCCGGCCACAAAGGTGTTGACAATGGCGAGGGGATAAGAAATGAGGCTGAGGGGTTAGCACAGGTCGATAATACGGGGAGAGTACATACTTGAGAATAAAGTTGTAGGCATCACCAGGAGGAGGCGCGAGAATGACAATTACACAGATGAGCCAATGCTCGAAAAGTCCAGCCAGAGGAGCGTTAAAGGGTTTGTTGCTGGCCCAGAGGCGAGAGAAGGGCAATATACCCTCACGACCAAGCTCCTGGACGAGACGGCCCTGAGAGAAGATGACACTGAGGACGTTGCCAAAAGCAGACAGCGCTACAAAGACCGACAGAGCGCGCTCGGCAGTATGACCCATGACATTGCGGAACAGCGAGGCAGCGACGAGACGTTCCGAGGCAAGGATCTCCTCCTTGGAAACAGCGGCAAAGTAGGCAATGTTGACGAGCATGTAGAGGATGGACACGGAGATGATGGCGACAGGAGCGGCAATCTTGAGGGTGCGCTGGGGGTTCCTGGTCTCGCTGAGGGCGTAGTTGGCGTTGCTGTATCCGACAAAACTCCAAATCACATTGTACAGGGCCGTGACAACACCGTACGCGCTGCCAGTGGTGCCCTCGAAAGCGTTGTTAAAGTTGTGAGGCTTCTCGTCGATTTTGAGGTGGCCACCGAGCGCGACAAAGCCAGCGAGGATGATGATGACGACAATGGTGATCTTGATGATACCGAGGACATTCTGCAGACGAAGACCCCACTTGAGAGCAGTGCCGTGGATCAGGAAAGCCGCAGTGATACAGGCCAGACCGATCCCACGCTGGTTCCAGCGGTCTACCTCCTTGTTGGCGGCGTGGAGGATGTACTCGCCAAAGACGACCGAGTTGCCAGAGGCCCAGCCCATAAGGATGATGTAGGCGGCGTACATGCCGGTGACGAGGAACTTTGGCTTGCGGTAGATGAACTCGAGGTAGTTCTTCTCGCCGCCGTTCTTGGGGATGCCCGTGCCCCATTCCAGGTAGACGGCGGTGCCGGCGCCGGCGATGATGGCGCCCACGAGCCACATGATGAGGGACAGGCCGACGCTGCCAGTCAGGCCGAGGATGGCGGAGGGCGTCGCAAAGATGCCGGTGCCGATGACGCGGTTGAAGATGAGCATTGACGCGCTGAGCACGCCAATCTGGCGCTTGTTTTCGGCGGCATGTTGGAGGCGGCCTGCGAGTGTTAGTCGAGCTTGTGAGTTATCTGATCTCTACCACCCACCAGCTTCGCTATCGGTGTCGGCGCCGGTGTAGTTGACATCGCGCTTGGTGTCTGGGTCGACCGGACCCCCGAGATGCTCGTGGCTCATGGTGACGAGAGTGACTGAGGATACCTGGACTGAAGACGGGAGATCACCCAGATGACTGGAGAGCCACTCCAACACGGCGGGATGTCACCCTTTAATAACAATGCAGCAACGACCCAACCTGATGGTGACAGCAGAGTGGGAGGCAAAGCCAAACCCAAGACCCCCCTCGCAAGAGGTAATAGGTTCCACCGTGTTACCACCCCCCTGTGCCTGAGCGGAGCCTCTCACCGAGCAGAGAGGCAGAGTCTAGAAGGAAGCCAGAAGGTGACGGCTCGGAACGACTCCATCCATCCTCTTTGATCGTGCCATCTCTGGGAGGGTTCGCGACAGAGAGACGCCGAATAGGAACCGCCATCTCGATGACCCCTGCTTGCCTGCGCTTATGCTGCCTGTCGCCTGAGAGGAAAACACGACCACGCGTGGGCAGCCAATGTGTCATGGTTTCACGACTTGGGGCGTTTTTGGGGGAGTTGAGACTGACTAGGCCGATGACGCGATCTGATGTGATCGCAGGGCTTGTCAGGGCCTGGCCAATAGAGTTTGCGGGTGGTGCAGAGTTTATCCACCCTTGGCTTTTGTCTGTCCAGGACTCCCCGGACGTCGGCCGGCTTCAAAGGGACCGCTCGCGGGCTCCGGAAAGGCCCAGATTGAGCCTCATTGTCTTTTTTTCTTCTTCACCTTCCGCATTTGAAGATTTACGGTGGGCTCCGGATGGCCCCCGTGATGTGATTGAAACTCCAGCTCATCCGCCCAGCCGGGTCCATCTGATCGTTTTTAACCGTCCTTCTGGAACCGTTCATTGTTGGTAATGCGGTGTTTCTGCCGAGATTATGGCAATTGTATCCCACGCGACCTGAAGCAAGGGCAGCCAGGGTAGACAATCAACTTGTGATGATCAGTGATACAGACTTGCAGCTCATCCACATACATACACTTGATCTGCACTAGAATCTAGAGCCACATCGTAGGAGACGTGAACCGCGTATACTCCCCGAGCATATCCACCATCCGTAGCCACTACTACTCGGACTCTCCGTTCACCTCGCGGCGATCAAACGTCCGGGACACACGTTGCACCCGGTGCGGCAGTTATCCCCCCATGCAGAAGCCGTACTCCCCGAGATATCCATGCATTGCCACGAAATCATATCAGACGGGGGAGAATACGAGTCGAATGCGAATTCACCATGCTCGCCTCAAGACACGTCAATCTGACCACCTGGGTCATCTCTCACCTGCCTCTTCACATCTAGGCCGAGCGCAGCGCATTTACAAAAGTTCGAGAAAAGTACATCCTTCTTTCCTTGGCTCTCGCGCTTGACCAAGCTATTGGTCCCTGCGGCGATGAGGCTAGGTCGTTGTTGGCTGCTGGCCGATGACGTGCCCGGCCAGGCCCATTTCCCACCAACAGCCGATGTGATTATAGCCACTTTCACACGATTTGCGAGTGGTCACTCCATTTTCTTGTTTCCCCTTGTATATACGCTTCAATGCGGCTTCCCTCGGCGGGGCGTGGACATGTGAAGTTGGATGTGGTGTTGAGGATTTCAAGGGGCGTGTATGTTTGGGATAGATCATGACGGTCTGAAATCTGGCCCTTTGCCAAGTTGTTCTTTCCTCATATCATGTTTGAGAGATGACCGCCAAAGGTTGGTCGCGTGTTGCAATTCAGCCACCGAATGAAGTCATCTGTAGGATTCAAGTCAACTCTGTCATGACGCACCAATGCAGCGACAACGACGCCGTAGACTCATTCTCATGAGTTCAAGTCGGACAGATCATCCACTCGATAAACCACACCTAGGATGCCAAATCGAACGGCTCACGCCTCCTTACAACATCCGCGGCTGTGGCGTTAGCTTGACTGTGGCGATGTGGCTTGCTTTGGTGTTGAGCTAGCAGCGCTTACCGGCTGCTAATTTAGACGGTGCGGAAGGCGTCATACTGCCGGCGTAGAAAAGTTTTGTTCTTCTCCATTGATATATTTCTTGTACGTGATGGATATAGGCCACGTGGTAGTGTTTTCAGATTGTTGAGGATAATGCGAGTAAAGGCGATTCAAGGTGAGCTGGTGACACGCACGGAATTCCCTAAAGCGGGGTTCGGTGTGCTGACCGAATCACAAAGCACTTACCCTGAAGTTGACGAGACACACATCGTTTCTCCGTGCTTGACAAGCCGTGAGCTGGAATAAACGGATAAGCAAGGCTAGGATTCGCATAAAACTGGCAAAGAAAATACTGTAACGTTGTTGAAATGGGGTCTTCATTACGAAATGAAAGCGCAAGTTCAAATTGTATTCAGCAGTAAACGAAAGAACAAGCAACGAAGCATAGTGCCGGCAATCCCCAACTCTGGGCTTGTCGACTGATGAGGCCATCAATACGAAGGCTCCATCCTTCTCAACTACCTAGGCTACATCTTGAACCACTCATGCTCCAGGGCAGCCTCCGCACTCACTCGTTCCTCGGGAACAAACTTCAATAGTCGTTTTAGAAAATCGTCAAAGACATCCATCTCCCGCTGTGGAATATCCCTATGATCCTCTCCGTTAGCATGCCCACCCTCCATATACCATACACCAGGAGCAAGTTTATCCTTCAGCGACCGGGCACCTTGAGCTACAGATGGATGGGTATTGCTGATCTCGTCTGTCGGTCCCTTTTCAGTGGGCTTGGTTTCGAGCACCGTGGCATAGCTGACAAGACCATTCCCATCAACATCGTCCTTGAAGATGCTTCTGCGCTTTTCCCAGGTGGTGGACCACCATGGCTCGGGCAACTTCCCAAGAACCAGCACCATGGCCTCCAAGTAACTGTCATCATCATCATCGTAGGGTTTGAACAGCCCTCTGCCCGTCCGAAGTTCGAAAAGCGTGCAACCCAAAGCCCAAAGGTCGGCATCGCGGCCAATCGAATTTTCTAGAATCAACTCAGGGGCGCGGTATGAGTCGGGGATGCCCAGGCCCTGGGGAGGGTCCGACTCGGAAAATGACTGGCCAAAGTCGATGATACAAGGTTGGTTTATAACGTATTCCCTTGGCACGTTCCCCCACCTGACGGGGTAGACTAGGTATTGGGGAACTGATGGGATGTCGTGGCCTCTCGTGGATTCCTTCATCACCGGATTCCGTTCTGGTTTGCCGATAATTTCCAGCACCTCTTCTTCATTTAAACCATCAAGCCCCTGGACACGATGAAGGATGTTGCCAGGAGTTAAATCTAAACGTTAGTTAGGCAAGTTTTAAGTGTTGGACGACGCACTCACCTCCATGGCACATGTGCTGACTGTGAAGGAAGCCAACAGCTTTCACAACAGCGAAACAAATGTCCCTCAAGGTCTTGTCTTTATCCTCAGAGGGATGAAGTAAGCCATGAGACACTCTCGGCCCAAGGACAGGGAAAACGAAACAGAGATGGTTGCCGTTTGGCCCCTGGATCTCGAACTGGTCGAGTGGTAGGCAAATCGATGCCTCGCTATCATTGATAGAGTCTTTCAGCTTGTTGACTCGAAGCTCTGGACAGTGTTCGGGCAGCACATCTGCGACGAGTATTTTCACGGCTACGTATTTTGTCGACTCCTTTGCCTGTGTGTCTTGACAAAACCAGATGTTGGCATAGCCTCCGTGGCCGAGCTTATGAATGACAAGGTAGCGGCCACTCTCTCCAAGGGCGTCGTGGAGATGAACGGGATGGTGTCCACCACGCTGGTAGTCGTAGAAGTGCTCTAGATCAAATGGTGACTTTTCTAGGCGAAGACCTAGAGACTGTGGCATGTTGGCTTCCCAAGACCCGGCTTCGTCTTCAGAGTGGATGGACCCAGAAGGGCTCGCAGATCGTGTAGTAGGCATTTCGATGGCAGAGGTTGGCACACGTTTGTTTGGTCTGATGCGGACAAAGTAATGTTGGACTTGTGCGGTTGACTTGAGATGAAAGAAAGGATGAAGGCTTCGCAACCAAATCAGGGCTGTAAGCCAAGGTTATAAGATGAGAACAACAAAGGAAAAGGAATTAGCACACGGCCAAAGTATAAACCCAGCGAGGTGGCTGTGATCAGGTTTCTTTGTGCCTTGGGTGTTGGCCCTGTGGAGTGTGGGGGCTGTTGTTGAACCAACAGCTGCCTGTGAATGGCTGAAGGGCATGGCCACCAATGTAACCTGGGGATGGCCTTTGCATTGCGAGTTGTTTGCCTAGGCTGTGCAATCCCTTGCGGACGAGGCCTTTGTTGAAAAGGCCGGGCTACCTGAGATGCGCTGTTCTATTCGTCTGCTGTCCACTCCCGCTGAATTGGATGCTTGACATCGGACTATGGCGGGGGAATTCTTTGTCTTCGCCGACTTCGCCCCTTGCACAGCCTCATGGGGTAAACGATCAATCGTGGAGAAAGCCGCTCGAGGTTCATGAGAAGACGGATAGTATTGTAAACGCAATAATATTAAAGATCCAATAAGAGTCGTCGACGTAGTGGATCAACGACGATAGTTGCTTAATGGCCCGCACGCTTAAAGAGAAGCTGAGTTGGGAGACAAGGGCATGGCAAGTGTGGAATTCGAATGGGGCTTGCCAGCAATTAATCAACCATGGAAGCCATCCGGTATCAAAGAAAAGCCAATGAAAGAAACAGACTAGCCAATACGAGGTCACAATCGACAGACAGAACTGATGCGATCATGACATGTGGTGTGATCTGCTCATGAACCGGCTAGCTGCATGCCAACGCCTCAGTCACTGAATCAAAACCCTAATCTCCAGGTGGCCTCAGCTAAGATACCTATGATTGATCAAGGAATTAAATGAAAGGACAAAGCCACGCTCCTGGCTGCAACAACCTAGTCTGCGGCCTCCGTGACAACCCCGAGGAGCCCTGTGTGGCTGAAGCTCCTGTGGCTTGCAGTCAGCCAGCCCCATTAAGCCAAACGCGTCGCATGGCCAACGCGCGACCAACTTGCGACCAACATCTACACCAGTGACGCAATAGCCTCGCACCTGTCGTCGCTCCAGATCAACATCGGAACGCGACGAGGCCACGAGGCATCCAATCCGGCCTGGGCTCTCGCATTCCATCGTGATGCTCCCGCCGCACCAAGGTAGGCTCGGCGCAAGCTGCCGTTATCGCGCATCATGCTGACCGTCCAGATCCATACGACATTCCTGCTTCGCCTTTGAAATCTCGGGATAGAGCAATGGCTGCCGATACTCCCACCAAGGACGGCGATGTCGTGACCGCTCGCGACCGAGCCGTCGATGGCTACAGGGCATCGCCTGCTCGTACCGGAACCCCCAGAACTGGCACTCCTCGGATCGCAACGCCAAAGACGGGAACGCCCGCTAAAGACGACAAGCCTGTTCGCGATACTCCCGCCGCCGCCGAGCCTGCCGAACCCACGAGCATTGACAAGCGAAACGGTGACACAGACATTCAACAGAACGGAGAACCTGCTACCTCGGACCACTTTGCCATTCCCCAATTTAGAGAAAATGTTGAGATTGACGAGTTCATTGGTCATCGCGTCGACGAGGACAACTCGACTGTTGATATCCAGGTCAAGTGGGAGGGAGGCGAGACCACCTGGGAGACGGAATGGAGTCTGCAGGAACAGGTCCCGACGCTCGTCTTCAAGTACTGGGACAACCTCGACGGCCGCGAGGCTGCGACCAACCTGGACGTTTACCACGTGTTCAAGATCCTGAAGCGCACTACTCTCCCCGGAAAGTCCAAGAATCAACAGTACATGTACCAGGTCCAGTGGGTTGGCTATCGCCGCACCGAGTCCACGTGGGAGCACGAGTCCAAGCTGAAGGAGATTGCCCCTGGCGAGCTGGAAAAGTTTGAGGCCAAGGAGTTGGCGAGCGCTGCGTCGAGTGCACAGAAGCGTAAGAGTGTTCGTGGGCCGGGACGACCACGCAAGAAGGCCAGGTCTGAGGAGGATTGAGGGTGGAGTCGAATACAAGGTGTTGGGCTGGATGCATGAGGATAGATGCGTATTGGTTGGAGTGCATCTCGAGGATCCTCTAGTTGCTAGGTTGCGTATGAAGACAGGAATGATGCTTGGAATAATGGTGTTCTTGTTTATTAGACTATTGCTAAGATGAGGATCGTTGTGACTGGCACAAGATGACTGGCATGTAATTTGTGACTAGCACGTTGTCTGGTAGCGGTGGCCACCAAATTGAATCTGGGGCAAAGTGTTGAATGCGTCTGGCCAGCGGCTAGTTAATCGCGCTCGGATCGAGATCCTCCTCATCCTCCTTGACATCCTTCTTCATCAAAGGCCAGTGGCCGTGGTCCTCCTTGTACGTCATTGCCGAGAACTGTCCAATGACAAAGATCCAGTACAAGTTGTACGCAAGCACAGACCCGTACGTGGCCGAGTTGTTCCAGCCCAGAACCGCGTTGAAGATGGCCCAGGCTCCTCCGCCGTTGAGTTGAGGGTTGCAGCACTGAGGTGTCAGCAGAGTCTTGACAGAGAGCGGGAGACTTACGTTGACGTGCCAAATACTTCGGTCAATGTCGTATGATCCAGGTCCGTCTCCGAGTTCAGCTGCGTCTCCGCCGACGACCTTGTTCCACTGCTGCTGCTCGAATAGCCAGATGGCGCGGGAGAAGAGGCCTGCTGCGACGAGGTAGAGGAGACAGGTTGAAGCCACAAGAAAGACCTGCAGCTTCGCAGATGAACCGCCCCTGAGGGAGTTAGACGCGTATGACTAGATGCCGATAGTCTTACCTGTAAAGAATATATCCTACCAGTGCACCCGACAGCAATCCCAGAACGACCGGAAGAGGGACTGCAGAAGCGGGCGCGGAGAACGAAACACCAGCGACAAACACAATACCTTCAATACCCTCACGAAGAACCGTGATAAACGGCAACACAAACATGGCATACTTTTCAAAAAAGTTGACAAGCCAGGCCCGCTTCCCATGGGCCGTCACAGGCGCCTCAATCGCCTTGGCCAGCTTGACACGCCACTTCTCCTCCATCTTGCCGACGCGCAGCAGCGCACCGCCCATGATGGTGATGATGACTGCCGAGACGAGCGAAAACGCTCCCTCGTAGTAGTACTCATGGTCGGCCCAGGCGTCGGTGCCGAGGATGTAAAAGATGCCGATGATTACGGCCGAGCCGACGAGGCAGAGGCCAAAGCCGGTGGCGGTTCCAAGCCAGACCTGACGATTAGCCGGGTTTTTGGAGTCTCTAGAGAGAGCTTACCTGTGTGCGCAGGGCTTTGTACAGGTTGGCGTCGCGCTGGGAGCCATCGAGGGTCTGTTTGAGGAACGCGAGGAGGACCGAGACGATGATTGCTGTCTCGAGCGTCTCTCGGAAGACGACGACATAGACGGGGACTGAGAAGAGGTCGAGCATTTTGGTACTCTTACCAGTCTGTTGACCGTGGTGTCTCAGGTTGAAGCCTCGGACGATCAGATAATCTCTGGCTCCGAAGACGGTGCCCCCACTCGCCAAGCGTTGAAAATTGCCTCGCGAGGGTCCGGCGTAAGGTCACCAGATGCCCACTTGGTCGAATCACGGGATGAGCCGGAGCTAGAAAACTCTGTTGGAGAGATTGCCTCAGATGATGAGAGAAGCATTGTCTGAGACGGATGAGGCTCTGAGCTGCCCACCACTCCATTCCAGTTGAGCCCGTCCCTCCACAACGTCTTGATCCGAAGTCGGATTATCAGATTGATAAGATCCCTGCTGAACCCTGTGCACGGCCCTAGTTCGTGGTGTGGTGTGAGGCCGTCCCCACGCTTAGACTGCCTTCTTGACTCTGCATCGTCAACCAAGATGCGCAGAAACACCTGGGCTGCTCTGGCCATGCCATGGTCGGCTCTGGCAGCGACCGTTTCCTACGACTTTTCCATCGAATGGGTCAGGGCCAACCCCGATGGCGCCTTTGAGCGGCCGACCATCGGTATCAATGGACAGTGGCCGATCCCGCGGATTGAGGCCAACGTTGGGGACACCATCTTGGTGAATGCTCGTAATAATCTGGGCAATCAGACCACGTCGCTGCATTTTCATGGGCTTTTCATGAATGGCACGAATCATATGGACGGGCCTGCTCTGGTCACTCAGTGTCCTATTCCGCCCGGAGGGTCTTTCTTTTACAACTTTACGGTATGTCTGGAGTGAGTGGTCTGGGCTGTACTGACTGTTGCAGATTACTCAACCTGGCACGTACTGGTATCATTCCCACACTGAAGGCCAGTATCCCGATGGTCTGAGAGGCCCTCTCATCATTCACGACCCTGAGTCGCCGTTCAAGGATAAGTATGATGAGGAACTCGTCATGACTCTTTCGGACTGGTACCACGACGAGATGAGAGTTTTGATCCCAGAGTTTTTGAGAAAAGGCAACCCGACTGGTGCAGAGCCTGTGCCTCAAGCGGCATTGATGAATGAGACTCAGGATCTCAAGGTTGCGGTCGAGTCTAGCAAGACGTATCTTTTGAGGTTGATTAACCTCGGTGCTTTTGCTGGACAGTATTTCTGGATCGAGGGTCATGGCATGTCTATCGTCGAGGTGGATGGTGCATACACAAAGCCTGCCGAGGCGAGCATGGTTTACCTCTCTGCTGGACAACGGTGCAGTGTTTTGATTACCACAAAGGCTGGTTCTGAGAACTTTCCCATGGTTGCTAGCATGGACACAGTAAGCTCTTCGTCCCTTGGTTGATTTAGCTGACCGTTTAGGACCTGTTTGATATTCTGCCGGATGACCTCAACTGGAACGTCACAGGCTGGCTTGTCTACGACGAGTCCAAGCCTCTCCCAGAGCCAGCTGTCGTGGATGAATTCGATCCTTTCGACGACATTGATCTCGTGCCGTACGACGAAATGCCCCGTCTCCCTGAACCAAGCAAAGCCGTCGAGCTAGAAGTCATCATGGATAACCTCCGCGACGGAGCAAACTATGCCTTCTTCAACAACATCACCTACCGCGCACCCAAAGTGCCTACTCTGTACACCGTCATGAGCAGCGGCGAACACGCGACCAACCCGCAGGTCTACGGGACGTACACCCACAGCTTTGTTTTGAAAAAGGATGAGATTGTGCAGGTTGTGCTGAACAACAAGGACGACGGGCGACATCCTTTTCATCTACACGGTCACCACTTTCAGGTTCTGTACCGGAGTGATGACGATGCGGGGGATTTTGATGGTCGGGAAGAGGACTTTGCGGAGATGCCCATGAGACGGGATACGGTGGTTGTGAATGGGAATGGAAATGTGGTGTTGCGGTTCAAGGCTGATAATCCAGGTGAGTGCTGATGGTCTAGGTGAGGCTGTCGCTGACTTTTAGGTGTCTGGTTGTTTCACTGTCATATCGAGTGGCATGTCGCTTCGGGGCTGATTGCGACCTTTGTCGAGGCGCCGCTTGAGCTTCAGGCGTCGTTGAAGTTGCCGCAGAATCACTTGGACGCGTGCAAGGCTGGAGACGTTCCCTCTGCTGGAAATGCTGCTGGGAACACCGAAGATCTGCTGGATCTCTCTGGCGAGAATGTTCCGCCTCCTCGCTTGCCTGACGGGTACGTTGTCTAATTCTGTGAGAACCTGGCTAATCGGAATAGATTCACTCTCAAGGGCATCCTTGCTCTGGCTTTCAGTACGTTGATGGGTATTGTCGGGGTCTACGCTGTGGCGCGTTATGGAATGAGGACGGAGACGAAGACGAGTGCTGAGCGAGAGCCGTTGCTGGCTCCTGGAGAGGCTGGTGGACAGGGCGAAAACTCTGTGTCTCAGTAATTAATACATGTGAATACACCTGCTCAAGATTCATATTAGACCTCGCCTCTAGCTATCCAAAGTGGTATTTATTAAAGCCCCAAACGCCTACTCCCCGCTTGACCTCGTCTCATTTCTTCGTTGGCGGCTCGGCGGCAGGGTACTTGGACACCTCCCTCAGATGCTCAGGCGTGCCGAGCGCCTCCATCTGACTCCCTCGGTCCTGGTGCGCCACCTTGCGGCCGCAGTTCTTGCAGTAGTGGCTGATGTGAGGAGCGCAGTGGCATGTGTATGGGAAGATGACGCCGATCAGGGTGGTGAAGAAGAGGGTTGTGGCGATGATGCTGGGATTGGTTAGCATGGGTCACAGGATCGAAGGATTCTCGCTTACTGGGTCATTGGTGACGCCTCCTTTTTCACCTTGGTCTCTGCGCGGCGCTGGCAAAACGGACAATCGACTGTGTCGGCTTGATCACCCAGAAGATGCAGAGGCGTCACGGTCTCTGCACCTGGGGGATACACGGGGGCGGGTGAGGGCGCTGCTGGGATGGCCATGGACTCGTGGCCGGTGTAGCCCATCTGTCCAGGCGCAATCTGGCCAGCCAGCGCAGGATGCTGCAGGATCGGCGGCGACTGCGTTCCCTCTCCGTGTAGGTTCATGATGCTCGCGGGAGGAGGCGAAACTGTCGACGGCGGAGGAATGTTGTACTCGCTCTTTTGGGGCTCGGGGTTCGATTGGGGCGCGGGTTCGGTCACAACTTCGGGGAGGTTTTCGTCGTCAACCTTGCGTTCTCTGCGGGGTGTTAGCTTTTGCGCCAGAGTTCAATTGAGTAGTCGTACTGTATCGCAATCTTCTCGTCGTTTGGGGGCTCGACTGGATTCGGCGTGTACGAGGGCGGAGACACGGCGCCTGTCGGTGCAGGCGTCGACGAGCTGGCCTCTGGCGACACGGGCGTGGTCATTTTGAGGCGCAGGCGAGAAAACAATTGAAACTAGAATTGAACGATTGACTCGTGATCCGACGGTGGTTAAAGAATGTAAGACCAGACGAACAGTGGAAAAGCTTGGAAAATGAAGACGCCGTCGCGCCAGGGCCCCCCTGTGAATTAGCAGTACCAGGCGTCGTAGTTTCAGCGCGGCGCAATCTCCCGCTGCAATCCCCGCCTTGAAAGGCTGCGCCCTAGTGGAGCTGAGGGTCCCGAGGATGAAGGCAGTGGCGCAATTGGCGTCCTCCTGTTGGGCTCCTCGCCATTCCTACATCACCCACGGCGACGGGAGAGTGCCTTTTTGGGACGTGGTTGGGCTTAGTGCTTACGCCGCGCTGCGTGATGCCTTATCGGCAGTCGATTGGCGGCGCTGGTCCGTATCCTACGGTGGTCGGGGGAAACACCGACGGGGCTTGGTGGTTTAGTGAATTCGTTTAACGTATGCAGAGGCGAATGCGAGGTGCACTGGTGGATTGGTGCCACAGGTGATTCAGCCCTACAGACCTTTGACACTTGCCATGAATGTCTCTGCTTGTTGACTGTCACACCTCAGCCCAGGATGCAAGAGGTGTCATGTTGGAAAACTTCTCCATCATCTCAAGGAAGATGAACGGCCGCCCGCTTCAGACAGTTGACTCTTCTAGGCTCCCTTGACTGTACTGGCTGGAAATTGGACATTGGATATCCCCTATAATATCGTCTTGGTCAAACGCATAATGGGCTCGGCAGGGTCCTGAGATCTGCTTTTTAGGGTCCCGGGGCAGCTCTGGATACCACTAGTCGCCGACTCCCAAGACGGATATAGCGACTACACGAGTCTTTGAGGAGTCATTTCAAGGGTTTACTCTTTCACTCACGGTCTCCCTCAGGCTTACCACTGTAGACATGCAGCCGACGACGTCAGACGAGGAGGACTCGTCAAGCCACAAACTATCATCCTTTGTTATCAAACTACCATGCAACCAGGCCCAAGGGTAGGTTAATTTCGTGACAATGGACCACTGTTGAGGTCGTTAAAATCGGCAAGCAGGTGTGTTGGGGATTGCTCAAAGAACTAGTTGGATGACGTGAAATGTAAAGTACTTGAGAGAAGAACTAGACGAAATCTGTCAAAGCGGGTAGAAATAAAACGGTATCCGGGTGCCGATACTGGAAGACGACGACCGGGTCGGAATGATAACAAGGAGAAATAGACTCGCAACCACTTGGCCCGTCTCCCGAGTGTTAAAAAAGAGGGAAAGAGCTCGTCGCGGCTACAACTCTAGAATTCAGCCCTAATATTAGGTCAAGTATGTCTAAAAGCTATCATAAGAGTATTTGAACCGTTTCCTAATATTTAGTCTAAGTTTTTCCTAAATTTATAAGTCTTATCATAAGGTAGGCGTATCCAAGTCCGGACCGACTTGAGCTCGTTCCGTGCCGGCTGCAATCGTGGGGCCGACCCAACCGGTCAGAGTGGACCCGATCGGCGCCGTGAGACCGTACGGGAACGCATCCGCAGCGGGCCCTTTCAACAATGCGACACCGATATTCTGCTAACCTAGGGGCAGTGAGGAACCCGCATAATCTGATGCAGGAAGTGCGCGACTCTAGCCTACGGTGCCTTGGAGCTGTTTGCAAGCTGGGGACTTTGTCGTCACGCTTGGACCGATGGAAGTGTGGGCGTCATGCCTGTTGTGTGTAGGTTTGTGTTGAGTTGAATGACCCTGTAGATGGGAAGAGGAGGATGTACTTTTATCCCAGACCGTCTTAGTGAGTTAGACGTCACATGTTCAATGGAGAAATCACGAGGTCTAATGTGTAGCCCCAACATCACTGAACTGATTATGTTGTAAAGACGAATACAAATGCACTATGCGTGACGCTTAATCCATGCGCCATCGCCATCGCCGCAGGAACAAGGCTCTTCTCTACCAAAGGATATCATCCCCTCTCAACTGCCCGGTAAGCTCCATGTCTATCAAGCGATCTGAGTCACGCTGGTTGCGGACCAAGGGTATCGTCCGAAAACCGCCAGGCCAGTCGAGCTTCGACCCACGGCCTCTCCACTCTGGCTTAATAGTCGGGTCCGCAAGCGGCTCAAGGCCCTCATACACATCAGATGGTGTCTGGTCGGTCTCCCCTTGCAAACTGCCTTGCTCCGTGGCCGGATTCTCGGGTTGAACGGGGCTAGGAGGCTGAATGGGACTGTGATGGGGTGTGGGCTCGGTGTCAAAGGGCGGGCCGTCAGCACCACTCATCGCTAGGACTTCGGCGGATTCAGAGGGTTCTCTCTGGGACAAGGCGGCTTCCGTAGCAGGTTGATCTCTTGCGTTTTGATCATCAGAACCTGGCTCTGGGTCTTTGCAACTTGACTCTGCATCGCTGGAGCTGCTGAACCACTCGCACAGGGATTCGTCCATTCTTCTCTGACCAAGCTCCACGTCCAGGGAAGGCAAACCGGCTTACGCTGCGATACCTTGCTCACCATGTTCATCAATGTCCATCAGGTCATAGTCCCGATGCTCGTAAGAGTCAGTCTCGTCATTAGCGTCATCCACAGATGACTGCTCAGAGGAAGGTGGTGGTAACCCCGGCCCGTTATTGTTCCCACGCCGAGCGCAGACCATGCGGCGCTGTTCATCGAGCCATGAACGTTTGTGAAAGGATGCTAGTTCCTGAAAGCCGCGAGGAACGTCCTTGCTATCCCGAGCCAGTATGAACTGCTCATACGCGTCGTCGGTACTTGCAAGCAGCCCATAGGTGTCAATGGCTTGCCGAATGTTGGAAAGGTCGGTCGTTGTAACGGCGTAGATGTAGAAACCTTGGGCGGTCGTCTGCAAGGTATCCGACTGGGGATTGTACTTGTTCTTGGTCTTCTTTCTAGCCCCCAGACCTAGGCGCGACAAGACGTCTGACAGACTGCTGAGCTCGGCATCATCAACCTTCTTGCGCGTCTTCACAAGCATTGTCCAGAAGGATTTCTTTAGCGGATAGTGGGCGGATTCGAGGTCTCGCTTGAACTGGGCAAGGGAACCGCCGTCGTTGAGCTTGACTGGAGGCATCCTCCATGGGCGACGGTCGTCGGTGCGACAGATGACAGCGTATTGAAGGGCCATGCGCAGTAGATGTGGTTTGCCTGCCCAAAGCGGATGAGTCAGTATGTAGCTCATTTGCTTGCAGAAGTTGTGCGCCCAGAGGATAGAAGGTGGTCCACTGGCCCTTGGATCAGGGAGGACCTGATAGCAGAGGCCATGGTGTGGTGACAAGAGCGCGAAAGGGGAGCAGCGGAATAGACGGATGCAAATCTTCCGCATCGACATGAGAGCATTGTTCTTGGTCTGGATGCCGGCGAATGACATCTTCTCAGGTGACTCATCCCACTGCAGAGAAGCCTCATCTGTCTCACTCCATTTGTCGGTCAAGGGTGGCTCGTCGGGACCCAGCACCTCATCCAACTCGTCATCTCGAACCTGTTTCTTTCTCGCATTCAATCGCCTGCGAGCTCCCTCATCCACCTTCACAGCGGAAGCATCCTTGCGAGGTCGTCCAGGTTCCATCTTGGGTGGCAACGTGTTGTTGTAGATGTTCAAGATGCTTGTGGTGTTGGTGCCTGGGGAGAATTCGATGAAGTTGGCCAGTTGCAGTGTCGGCTGGCTGGCAGTGCCCGCTTCGATTGTTTCCACCACAAACAAACAGCAAGCACCATTCATCACACAAAACAGCCCCCTGAGAGGAACCTTCAATTGATTGCCTGCAGCCCGCATACAAAGATGGCAGACAACATTGGCAAAGTCCAGCGGCCCTCTGGACCCGATGAGGGATCGGACGTACGAGGCTACCGGACCTCAAATGCTTCTCCTCGCATTTACGGCCTCGATGAACTCGAGCTGGTAGGCGCCTGCACGTCGGATGGGATGCCCTTCGGGCCCGTAGGTGTCATGTTTCGAGGCAAGAACGGTGACTCGCCCATCAACGCTATTGGGTTCAGTACCATGTGCCCTGGCGCGATACTTGCCCGGGGGGACACTGCGACTTGTCTTAAGGCCATTGAGTGGGCCAGCTTGCCGAGTCCAACTCGTGAGGTCTGTTTGATTGCCATCCCAGCTAGCCGCACTGGCTTGAAGGAAGACACTACTCTCCTCCATCACGCGACCTTGGGACTTTGGGAGACATCCCGGACTGTTGGTGCTCCTACCGAGGTAAGCAGCTTTGTTCAACTTGAAGAGGGTGTGGTGAAGCTAACTAGAGAGCAGAATTCTGCGGGAGGAGCTTCTGACGGTGCCACGGCTTGCAGACTGGACAAGATGCAGAGTGACTTGGAGGCGCTAAAGGAAGCGCACCATCGGCCCTCGATCGTATTTCAGCACTCGAAACAGAAAGGTATTGAGCTGTCAAAAAGGAGTTGGACTCGTCGACAGTACTTTCAACCGGCGTACGAATCGGTAGAGAGGACCGATTAAGAGTTTACGAAGTAGGCAACAGAGGACCGTTGGAGGACGTCAATGCAATGAACTTCTGTGACCAAGACTGCCATTTCGTCCGAACGCACCGGGAATGAACTGTCTCTTCCTAGTTTCTTTATCTCGTCCGTTTTCATTGCCTCCAGTGCGGCACATCGTGGCATAGAGACGCCCATTCTCTGGGGCTCCGTGCTTCCAACTCTATGTTCTCGCATCGTGAAACTCGACTTTGGCAGACAATGATCTCGTTGTTTGTTCATAAACCAGACACACTAATCATCTGATTTCAGTGTCTGTCTTGCGATCGCAACCCGCATCTGTTCCTGTGAGGTGGTGGTCATCGGCCTTCTCCAGTACCCTCTTTGTCGGCAAGCGAAAGCACTGTTTGTCCCGACAGCGTCAGTGACACGAGGGCTCAAAGAGCTTCTTTGACCGCTCTTGGACCCGCTTCTCTTCGTCGACACCGTCATTGTGAACGACATGCGCGGGCCCTGTAGAGAGACCGTCTCGCATTAGGACCAACGCTGCCCTACCTCTATTCGAGATGACAGAGATGAACGAGCCAAAGTAACAGAGGATATTCTTACATTCGTTATATAATAAGTATTTCACCAGGACTTACTGACCTTCAGCCCTTAACAGTGTCCCTCTAGCTATTCTCGGCAAAATAATGATTCACCACAGGCTGTTTTGTGTCATTTCCATACGCGCTGCCTCCGTAGTCGAGGTAGCCCTGGCTGAACGGCACGGTGGGAAATCTGCTTCGAATAACGGCAGCATCACCAAATACCCATACAGTGGCCATGCCCATGACGGCATGCTGGGCAACATGGCAATGCATCATCCAGGCGCCAACGTTTTCTTCGGTCACACGAATCCTCCACGCCCTCCAGCCCGCGGTGGTGTGCGGCACGCCCTTTGTGGCATACCTGTGCAAAATCGTCGTGTCTCGGCGGACTGGTGTAAAGTCCTCGAAGTGCTTTTCGTTTCGGTGAGCATCGTAGGTCCCGTTGCCGGACCCCAGGTCCCAAACGTGCTGGCCGTGAATGTGCATCGGGTGAAAGTCCCAGCCACCGGTGGGCCCGTTGTTGTTCTCCCATACAATGTCCAGAACCTCGCCGACTTTGGCTGGGAAGGCCTTTGTCTCGGGATCAAAGCCGCCGTGTTCCAAAGCGCGAGTGTAATTCGGGGTCTGGCCAGTTTCGTAGACACTGATGAGGTATGGGACCTGGTTGGCGGCGGCTTGGACACTTTCCTTCCACGGAAGCCCGTTCTGTCTGTACATGTGTTAGCATCGTCAAGTAGCAAACTAAAGAATTAACTCACGCCCAGGCTACAGTGCCGTTCAGCGTTCCATTCACATAGCTCCCAGTCGTGAGGATCTGATTGATTTGGATGGTAACTGTCCGTGTTACGTCGGACAAGCGGGGAAACTTGTTGTCCTTTGGTTCATATAGAGGTTGAAGGGCGTACTCCAGATAGTTGTTGGTTGCTTCAGGCAGCGTGATAGGCGGCGAGGCAGGGAGCGACTTTGGAAGATCCATTGGTTGATAACATCGGTACTTCAGCAGGGCGTAACCGGTAACCTCCTGCGGTCGGTCACGGCTCTCGTACCGGATCCAGAACTGCGACTTCCCACCCTTGCAAACGTCCTTTGCCGATTTCGTAGTTAGGAGGTAGCTGAATCGTTGACCAGAGGAAACCTGCACATGATCTATCGTGACAGGCTTGGTGTATGCGCCGTCGGCCTCGATCACCTTGAGCTTGCCATGGTGTTCGATACCGAGCTTTACCAAGGACAAAGCGGTTGCGCCGATGACTCGGATTCGATACGTCTTGCCGGGGTCAACTTCGACGACGTGTGGAGCGCATGTCCGGTCAGAAGCTGCATCGAAGCTTTTGTTGCCGCTATTGCCTTGGAGGGTTATTGCCGATGGCTCCCCGGACCACTTGAATGGATCCGCAAGAAGACCGGCCTCGATCTCGTCGTCTTCAGCAGCATAATGGTCGCCCAGGATAAGAGTGATGTCATCGTCATATTTGTACGGCAGCGGCTTCGCATCGCGGACAATCAACGCTCCATGGGCCGTCAACTGCTGGAACCCAACATGTGAATGGTAGAAATATGATCCGGCGTCGCCGTGCTCTGGTCTTATCTCATAGTCGAAAAAGTGCTGGGCGGGTATCGGCCACTGGCTAACCAGGGGAGTTCCGTCAGAGAAGGGTGCCGCTCTCTGGCTGAGGCCATGCCAATGCTGTTACTGTCAGCCAGCAGGTCTGGGGCCTGCTGCAGATGCACTCACCACCGTAACGTTCTTGTCTTGCATGCGGTTGTACACGCGGATCCATGTTGTCTGTCCTTCCGTGAGGTGAATGGTTGGGCCTGGATAGGTGCCGTTTAGGACGACTGAAAGTCTGGTTTCGCAGTCGATTTCGATCTTGTCGAGGGAAGCCTCTAATACGTAGTCGGGCGTAAAACTGTCGTCGTGGACTTTGGACTTGGCAATAGCCCCGGCCAAGAGTGGCAAGAGGCCCAAGATACTGGAGCGCATCTTTAGTAGCCGCAGCTGTCCTCTTGAAGGTTGACTCTGCCAGCCCTCACAAACTAGGTACGCATGACAGGGACGGAGTGCCTATTAAATAGTGGTATAATCAATGCCGTGGGCAGACCCTGTTACACTGCAACTAAGGTTTCTTAGCTGTCCCTGAGACCAACAGGCTAATGACGTCAAGCATAAGCGCATAGCCCTGTCAGACGGCCGCCCTGCAGCCCTGGAATTGGTGAGATTTGGATCATGGTCCTGTCGTGTCACATCTCGAGGCATGAGGAAATTTCCGGTCAATCCGGGATTGAACTTTGATGTGCCCAGAACCCCTGGTACCGTGTTCCACCCCTTGAAGAATATTTGAGTTTAGCCCACGTTGACTCAAAGCACAATTTGAGATGGACGAATTCCGGCAGTTGTTGGTAGTAGGTCTATAATGCTGAAACAGCTAAAACGGCCCTGTGAATTACAGTACGCCGATCAGCATCAGCACTAATTTAGACAGGTCTCACCCTAAGGCTCCAGGCTCCACAGGCTGGATCTTATCCTCATGTCAGCTTTTCGTATTGACTTGCGAATGAAATACTACAGAACATAAGAATAGCTCACTTTGCGGCTATAACCCTAAACTCAACTACTATATTAAGTTGAGTTTGTGAAAAGTTATGATAAGAGTAGTTAGAGTCTCATCTATTGTCTCGTCTAATATCTTCATAACTTTACATAATGGGAGTTTAGTCTCCGTTTAACATTAGAACATATCTTAATGAGTCTCTTGACCATATTCAGAGTACCTAGCCAACATGTTGAAAGCACGAAACACGGTCCTCATGGCATATATTAGAAGTTTTCTATTTCTGTATTTTGGCGACTACTGATTGAGAATCTCTGTCGCTTGGGCAAGCTCTTCCTCTGAAGGCATGTTGACTACCATGAGATACAAGACATCCTTTACCTCGGAATTAGCCTATGCCACCGGAGTTATGTCTCAGGGTACTGTTGAGGCTTACCTGTTTAAAGAGAAAGTTTTTGGCTGCCCCGGTTGGTGAGTTGGAAAATACTGGCCCAGTTCTACCCAGTCCTTGGCTTAGTCTTCCTCCACCACGACCCCCTCTGATTTGATCTCTTAAGCCTTGGCGGAGGCGGGTTGGGTCAACATATCCGCCAGTAATCAGTGAAATGAGGGATCCATTGTTAGAAGGGTGGTTCGGGTCCGCATATCGCGAGGAAAATTGAGGCTTCTCTTGTTGGTTGGCAAGAAGGTTATCCGGGGTGTTGTGGGCCTGTTAATACGGGTTAGTATATCTGTCGTGCTGCTATCATCCTGTGACC
>JABFFE010000326.1:0-32026 GCA_013623625.1 Fusarium setosum | reverse complement strand
AGAACTAAGTTTTTAATTTATTCTTATTTTTAGATAGAATTTAGCTAATATATTAATATTAGGTTTATAATGCTAGAGATATAGAAAGACGACGTATTCTTTGTTATGGTGAAGGCAAGCTGCTGGCAGCCGCGCACTTCAGACAGATAGACCGACGTGTGAGTTGTATGCGCCGACCCATCATCGATGCTGCTTATCCCGGCCCAATCCTCAGTCAAGGCCCAGCACCCTCCACTACTAGAGGAGGAGTCTTACCAAATCATGAAAAGAAAGCAGATGTCACGAAGCATGTCGATTTTTTTTGTCAGCTTCTGTCTCTGGGGTCAGAAGAGAGTGAATGTCGAGTTCCAGAATGCTGCGTTCTTCGAAATCTCCTAGATTAAGTCCGACACCGAACTGACGGCGTATCTTTTTCTCATCCTCGTCACCTTGCCCATCGCCATTAGGTTTAGATTGAATGGTATGCCCAAACATGGTGGCATTATAAATCTGCGGTTCAATCATGTTAAACCTGCAAGCGGTGACGCTGCAGACCTGAGATCCAGCGAAAGCATCCAGCTAGTCGGGCCAAATAGGCCCGCCCTTATTATGTTGGCCAGCGTGGCCTTGATAGTAGAGGAGCGGCTGTCACCTTCTTCCCGCCCGGAAACGGTGTCGGCTCGACGGTCGGGACTCTGTGGCACTTCGTCAAGCAAAACGTATACATCCGGGGAACCGTATTCGAACGAGATACTCTGGATATCTGGGGCAGCACACAAGGTATTGAACGTCAAGTGCGAGTGGCGTTGCAAAAAGCCAACACTTAGCCTCCACCGCATCGCACCGTCATCCTCTCAAGACCTTATCCACCAATCGTCTAAGGTTGATGATGATATTATGTTAATTATATTTAAATTTAGACCATAGTCTTCAAAACCTATGACATTCATGGCCTAAGGGTTGTCTACATTGAGTAGGATTTTTGTCGTGTCTGTCGCGAACAGTTGTCTATCGGTGAGCATGCCTGTCACCAGTTCCCACGATGTTGGCGCATCCCGTCGCCTTCGCCTTCCCCTGTATTGCGAAAGCGCGGTCGTCCATTTAGAGACAATATACATGCCCTGAATGTCGCACAGGGCATCATATAAATCCACCTCTCTGTCCTGGGTAGTGAAACCTTGCTCCTTCAACTCCCAGTCAACCTTCAGGATCTTGACACTCCTTTCGCCAGTCGTCAGCAACCTTGATGATCTGGCTACCAATCTCTTTGAACTTGGTCAGACTGCTTTCAAGGCTGTTGATGGCTTTTGGCATCGCCTAGATGTCTTTGATGACAGACGTACAAGCCTTTTTAAGGCATTCAGCGTGTTAACCATGCCGCCCTAGCTCGTAGCAAGGGTATCCAACTTGTCTCTTGTTTGAGTATCAGAACCTTCCAACCTTCCATCGAGCCTTCGCAGGTCATTGAGGGCGGAGGTGACAGCAATGCCGCCAGCATTTTCGACGCTCTAAGTGAACCATTGAACCGCGTCGACCATGTTCGACATGATCCTTCTCTGGAAAATGGTTGCCCTAGTGTTAAGGATGTGGACCATGGACAACGTGTGGTTTGCCATCATGTTGTCGATTACCTGGTGGGTTCGGGCCACCACCCGGTCCAGGGACAGTGGCCTATTGGAACCGACCGTACCTTTCATGCTGCTAGCATGCCGGTTCATTGTGCAAGGTAGGGCCGTTTGGAGAGTGCCCCCCCAGCCGTCTGATGGCTGTCTCAAAGTTTTGGTTCCTCTGGTTGAGCGTTGTCGACACAGCGCTTAGGTCGCTGCCTTTGACGAGCTTGTCGAGCCCTCTTGAACTTGCCCGACAACTGTTTGAAGATTCTTGCTGTTATCCCCTAGTGGCTTGGCCAAGTCACCAACCTCGTTAGCTGTCGCTACGCTGCCCAGCTAGGCGAATTTCTGTCTAATCTTTTTTCTTCCTTCATGGCATATGTTGCCATGTCTGCTCCGAGGGCCTGCTGCATCTCGGCAACTGGGCGCTGAAGCTCCCGAAAGGACTCCAATGGCATCACATCATGGTCCGAGGCCTGCTTCAGTGCAATAGCATTCTCACCTTCCTTTTTGGATCGTCGGTTCGTTATGGTTGTTGGTCTATCAATGAGTATACAAGGATATTCCTGTCTTCTCGATGGGGGATGACAGTCCCCGTCAGCCAGGTGACGACATGATGATATACCAGTTATACGGTCCAGCACAGTTTGGCAAGAAAAAAGAAAAAAGAAAGTGCCCCGGGCAAGGCTGGTACATCGGCCAAGACTATGAAGCGAATCAGGTCTATTGTTGCCACTTCGGGTAACCAGGCAGTTCAGCCAGATTTCCGAGGTTGTATGCTAGTCAAACCTTGAAGAGGCTACGAGGAAGACAGAGGACGTCCACCAATTGCAGGCTGAACTGACGCGTCAAAAGGAGACGGCCACGTAACTCTCGCAACAAGTAGAGACCTTGAAGAATGAGGAAAAGGTGTTCTAATCTGGAGTGTCCTATCTCGAGATACAGGAAGCTGCCGTTCGAGACAAGGTGGCTGAAGCTCAACGAAGCGCCAATGCGACCGAGGAATCGGGAGCTCGCCTGGAAAGGGACGAAGCGGCTGTCGAACTCTGCGACAACCGCTTCAACGAGATTCAAGGTCTTGAGGCCATGGTCAAGGACCTCTAGACCGAAAACACTGGCCTTCAGCGCCGAGTTAGCCAAAATGATCTGGCCCGCGATCTCATGAAGCAGATCGAAAATTCCCACAGATCTGTTATCGAGAACACACGGGCAGAGTGCCTTATTAAGTAGTTGTAAGAGAAGATTGAGGAAGCTACAAGAGTCCCCGACCGCCACGGCAGAGGAGACGCAGTTCCACGTGCGCGGGCAATAGAGGCTCGCACACGGCTCGAGCAAGAACAAAGAAAACTACGAGAGGGAAGA
The DNA here is from genome assembly GCA_013623625.1 of Fusarium setosum. Taxonomy (NCBI): domain Eukaryota; kingdom Fungi; phylum Ascomycota; class Sordariomycetes; order Hypocreales; family Nectriaceae; genus Fusarium; species Fusarium setosum. Next base: position 29,075 of record JABFFE010000326.1, on the reverse strand, counting down.
GAAGCAAAGAAGTCGCTGCAGGACGAGATTCAAAGGCTGTATGGCCTTCTCAATCAGCGGGATGAGGGTAGCATGAATGACTAGCCCTCTAGTGAGTTACAGCGAGTCCCTTCGGCCACAGGAAGTGACCATCACAAGCACAAGGATGGAGCTTCAATGGGCTAAACGCTGCCTGCCTGAGAACGAGAAAGTCTTCGGAAACATCAGCACCAGCACCCACGCGGGCTGGCGATAACAACGAGGGCCGAAACAGTATGGCGTCTTAGCCTCTGGAACAGTGATAGTAATATTAGATCGTTTGTTTCAAGGAACGAGTTGGGCGCCACTTCATGACCATTTCGGATCGTAACGCTTTACAGTGATTCCATCTTGGAGTTTTATAACAAGTAGATCAAATTAAGACGACTATGACCGAGAAGCTCAATTATATACTGGGAACCAAATTTGACAGATGAGATTAGAAGAAGTTGAATGTAAGTGAAACTCTTCATGTCTGAGCTATGTTGCTGGCACCCTAACCCAGCCTGACATTTCACCCAAATGCCAGAAACAAGCTAGCCGTAATCCCCAGCATACTGCGCAGTAGATACCATGCTTCTTGAAGAATTGTCGGATTGCGTAGGCTCCGGTTCGATAGGGTGGTATGATGCTTTACGGCTAGAGCCGTACTTTGAGGATGCAGACCACCAGGTCACCGTGTTCTTTATTATTGCGAAGGCAAGCTGCCCTTGACGGAGCAGCGAGGCATTTCAGAAAGCAGACCACCAGGTAATTGGGTACTTTAACCAAGACCGCTCTGTCAAACTCCCGACAGCGAGCTCAAGGTCGCGGCAGCGAGATGAATGCATGCTGTGCGAGCTCCTAAAATGGCTATGCCTCAATGAGATGCTCGACGTGACTGTCATTGTAGTGATTTGATGGGCCAATGTGATGCGGGATCAATAGAAGTCGAGGATATGTCTGCATCACGGCGGCAGTTAGTTTCCCAATCCAGGCGTTAGCCACTTCCGGAACATACTGGGGCGCGGAAGTCCTACTTTGACTCGCTTCCGCTAACGTTGTATATGGACATGATGATGCGACCTCCCTCCTTTCTGGCGATCAGGGTGGCTTGGCCGATGATAGTTAGATGCATGATGCATGCTGTCGTGTGTGAATGTAGGATGGATGTGTATATATTCGTTTCTCTGATAGTCTGAACTCTATGCACCAGGACATATACAGTATACGACCTCTTTCAAGGCTGAACCGGCCGTGTCAAGGCGATATATATAGCCTGGCTATCCATGCGTTCTTCATCCGTGGAACTGGGGCACGGAGGCTTGTTTTGGCTGGCCTCCGCTGCTGGACATTGTACACGGGGATGATGATGCGGCCGGCCTGGGTTCTTGCGACCAATGTAACCCCGTCGATGGTGGCGACGGTCTGAAAAACCGCACTTCTGGGAATAGGTAGAAGTCTACCTTTTTCTAGGCTAGATTGACTTGGCTTCCCAATCTAGGCGTTGTCTAAGACTGGGATTGGGGCGCAAAAGTCGGCCTTGGGGCCCGATCCGCTCATATTATAGACGGACACAATAATCCGTCTAGTCTCGGCTCTTGCGATATCGTGGCTCTATCGACGATGGTCAGGTGGCCTCTGGCACCCATGAACTGGGAAATATATAGTATTCGACCTCTTTCAAGGCCGACTCGGCCGTGTCTGGGCGATATAACTTCGCGATCCACGTGTCGCTCGACCCCAGAACACTAGTATGGAAGTCTCCATGGGAGTACCCTGGCTGAGTGATGACACCCGCCTTTTGGGCACTTAAACCCTTCTCGCATATCCTATCGGCGCAGAACTAGGTGTCCAGGCACCCTTTTTTCAGGAACCCATATAAATTACGCCTCAACCCGTGATCGGCGATACTATGGGTCACCTCGATGATGGTTCACTCGCAACTCGGGACCCAGCGACATCCATGGGCAAGAGTGTGAAACGAAACTAATTCGATGCGCACATCAGAGTTGGGGAAATTGGCCCAGGCCGGTCTTTGGACTCCTTGGCCGTAATCGGGGGAGACAGGTGGCCCGCGCGGAGTCTCTGTTCGTTTCAACTACGGCCGGAAGGGAGGTTGCACAAGACGCTCGAGCGTGTGACATCCTGGGAAACGATACGGGGAAGCTGAAGTTCAGCTCAGACTCCTGCAGGGCACAGCCGCAACACCAACTCTGCGAGGTGATTTTAACAGCCTAGTCGGCCAAGTACCCATCAACAACCCAAGACTGTAGGGTTTTCGCGTTGGTGATGGCAAAAATGGAAATAAACGCTTAAACAAGCCGACCCGTCTTCGGGTCCCAACGGAGGCTCCAGCTACTATCTCTTTCGTAGTACCGAGCTCCATGTATCTACCCGAGCCTCGTTTAGCAGTTTCTCATATGAGCTAGGGGTTAGACTCAAGATGCCAAGCAAAGCTCCCGAGAAATGCAGCCAGGTCACAAATCAGGCTGTGATATCTCGACTCGACATTGGACGGTATTTGGTGACAGCCGCTGTGGCGTTCACGGAGCAACACAACGGTCTCTCATGGCGAATCGAGGCCAACCCAGCCTTTCTCTCTTTTCTTTCCGTCGAGTTCTTTAAAGAAAGACTTTGCACCCCATTTCGTCACGGTCCAACACAGCTCATGAGACCGGAGCCGGCCGGAAATCTCCTTTTCTATCCGTATGGATGAAATGCTCCCTTCGCCATCAACCAGTTACAAAACTCTTCCACTATCGATGACCAACCCTGCTCTTATCCTACCGTAAGCCTTTCGCTGACCCCTACCACACACACGGGAACGTCGAGAAGCGGACGGATAAGAGAGACTCGGCGGCCCCTGCGGTCTGCGAACGATGAAGCAGTGCCTAACCAAGGTCCTTGTGTTGATATGGGAGGATGCGATCGGTTGATAGATATATTTGGGATTTTTATGTGGACAACGCGACGCAGTCTAATACCGTCGACAAAATTGTCATTCCGCAGCCCAGTGTGCCTCTGACTTTAAGGAAGAATTACCGTTGTTGCTGCTGTTGCTGATTGTGGCGGAGGAAACCCGAAGTCTATGAAAAGTTGGTGGAAGGAAGTATCTGCCTGATAGTTGTTGATTAGGGTCCTACCACAAGGCGTTGGCAGCCGGTGATAGTTAACATCCCTCAAGGTGAATTCGGGGCCAGACCCGCTTCGGATTTTGTGGGTCTAGCGCCGGCTTCACTCACCGAAACTGTCCCCACTCGGCCAGCCATATACTGGACGGGATGGAAAACATTGCTGGATCGCTACGGCCTTTTCCAATTCTATCGTTCAATAACGGAAGCGGATCAGATACCCTATTCTTTGTCCCACTTTGTAAATCTTCACTTAATATCCCTATCTTCCTAGGCATCGTTAGAAGCAAGACGATATCAACACCATGTCTTTTATCTAGCAAAACTCTTAACGATCCGTCGATACATTTCCGTAGCAAAAAAGCTCTGCGAATTCTTCCGGCCCTCCCCCCGCCGCACTGAGAAAGGCGTTTTCTCTAACCCGAGTCATTGTGCAACCAACCTCGGAGGTATCCCGTCAGGCAGTTGAGGTTTGGCCTCCGTACATTAATGGTCCTGCCTAATCAAGGATTTGCGAAAGTCGCCGCTTAACAGGCAGAAGTGTTCGGTTCGCGAGAAGAGGCGTAGGACTAGAGGCAAGAGTTGGTGGAGAAAGCGGCGCCTGTTGCGAAGCCGTTGCTGGGCCGTCGGGAGAAAACTCGACAATCAAGACTTTGTCTGACGTGAGACCAATTGCAATCTTGCATCCAGTAAAAACAACGTAACCTGAGCCAAGGTAATTTCCATCTGGCCGAAACTCTGGTGGTAACCAAAGTACACGCTCCGTGCCCCTGAGAATCCACTGCCCGTCGTCTGTAATTCCATAACCCAGCAGGCGAGGTTCCCCATGATCGAAGTCAAATATGCCGATGGTCGTCTCTATACGTAAACATGTCAGATCGAAGGACTGCACCGCGCAGGGTTTCTGAATTGTGAAGGCGTGCGTCCAGGTCCCCTCTGGCAACTTCCAAATGTTGATATGTGTGAGCCCATCTGTGTACGCGTTGTAGTGGGATGATGCGATCCAAAAATTGTCTCTTGAGAATACCACAGCGCTAGTCTCGTGCCGTGGGGCGCCGACTTCGATTTTCCCAGGGACGTCGAGCAGCTGTTTAAATTGCCACAGAGTCGTATACCATATCTCGATATGGTCTTTGTAGCGAACTGCGAAGTAGAGGCCATCATGAGAGAATGTGAGCGCCCGGTTGTCAAGATAGTTATAGCGCTCATAACATTCACCCGCAAGCTGCTGAGCGACCGTTCCACTTTCAAGGTCCCAGACAAAGATGTCACTTCTTCCATTCATCAATCCAACAAGCCAGCGATTATCAGGAGAGAATGCGGCCGCCGTAATAAGTTTAATATAAGTAGGCATCATTGAGAACCTCGTGATTTCCACCCTTGTCTTTGCATCGTGAACGAGAACATCAAGTATATCAATGAAGGCAATCAATTGGCCGTCTGGTGAGAAAACAGGCAAGGTGGCGTAAAGATATGAGTCAATCGTTCGTATATGTTCCCCAATCACACAATCCCAAAGTTTAATCCCATGGGGCCAATAAGTCGATACAACAAGGGAACCATCGGGAGAGAATGAAACGATATGACTACCGATCCTATTGGTGGGTCGATACACCTGAGTTGTCTCGGCCAGGGTGCAAAGGGCTGGATCCCAAATTTTGATTCGTCGACCGCTCGTTGATGCAAGTAGGTTATCTGTTGGAGAGAACAAGACCAAGTTGGACTCTTCAAGCTCCTGCACACAACCCCAGGTTGTCGTATCAACGATCATTAGTGGTTTGTTGTAGCGACTCAACGCCAGCAAGTTGCCATGCCGTGAAAATGTAATACTGACAAGCATTTTGTTATCCGTTTTTATCACCATTCGACATTCTCCAGTAGCTGGATAAAAAAGCTTGATTCCCTCATCGTCGGGCATGGCCAACTCATTGTTCGATAGGAATGCACTAGGAGATCTGCACACCACCCTATACAGACATATTCCAGTGTTCAAGTCCCAGATGCAGGTTAAGTAGTCATCGAATGATGCGAGAAATTGACCATGTTGGGAAATTGCCATGCCCAGGGAGTGGCTTCGGTCAAAACCAACCCCATGACAACGTACCGGCATGGGGTCAGCATGCCGAAGCGTTCGCAAGCACAATCCAGTTTCGGGGTTCCAGAGCTTGATTAGTCGGTTCGAATATCCAGCTGCGAGGAAGTGGTCGTCTTTAGAGAATGCTACTGACAACGCCCCGGTCCTCGGGTCCGTATAATCCTGGAGTGTGCGGATACACTTGCCCTGCTCCCCGTCCCAGATCTTAATCGTGCCATCCTGGGATGCTGATGCGATTTGATAACTGCTTTCCGAGAAGGCGACTGGCTTGACGCCTTTGGGGTGGCTTATTAGTGTATGGATGCATTCCCCTGTTGTTACGTTCCATACCCTGGCCGTGTTGTCCCGAGATGCTGATACCAATAAGCGACCATCATGTGAGAATGAAATGGCTGATACATCAGCAGTGTGGCCTTCCATCGACTGTAAGCCGCGACTCCAGTAGTCGTCCACTTTTGGCTTTAGAGTAATCCAGGGTGGTTCCTCTTGTCGATAGACGCTTCTGGTGATGCTCCGAGCTGGGCTGAGCACGAGTGCTGAATAAACCAGGAGGGGAGACTGTTCAATTCCTGGTCTATGGTAGCGAATGAACCGATTTTCGTCCCGGACAAGATCAGCAAGGTGAGAGGTGTGGCTCTAATTGCGGTCAGTAAATTCAGTCGTCTTCGCCGGACGGTCTGCCTAACCTGAAGAATACGCTTCAACTCCACCATCAAGAGTATTCCCGCTGAAATCAGCTTCATATGGCCGAGAGCTTCGAGCCAATGAAGAAAATGCTGGCGCAGAAATTTATCACTGATGCTGTGATCCGCTAATTCCTTGGTCATGGCATCAGAGCTACACCGTGTCAAGTGAAATGCCCATCTGGTGCATGGATACTGCAAAGAAGAAAGAGCTTCCTTTACTGATCGTCGTTTCCCCGACTCGTAGCCGAGGATATCTCGCCGAAGGGATGTTGACATGACTTTGAGCGACGTTGAGAACATCATGTGGTGTTGCTCTTCTGCATCATACCGAAAACTGTTGACTGGATTCGTGAGGAAACCCTTTGCTGAATCGTGTACAAAGTAAACGATTCGTCCCCGAAGCGTCAGGAACGAGCCGCAGAGTCCGATGATCTGGCTTAATGACTCATCGTCGGACGCAGCCTCAGGAACTTCTGCCAAAGGCACTAATTCATTCAAGGATATCGGTCGAAAGACTGTTAGCATTACCGAAATGATTCTCTGGTAAAGAGTTGAGCTATCTTCAGTCCGTACTTGCTCGAGCATTCGTTCATAGAGAGGTTCGAGGCCGGATGGGAAAGCCTCTAATTTCTCCAACACCTCCCATTTCCACGCCTTCTTGAGCATCTGACAGGCCAAGGACACCCATAGAAAGGTGGACTGAGACTTAGAAGACAAGTGGTTACGAACGGCGTCTGTCATTTGGGGGTCGTAGTTCTTCGCCCTGGCCAGGGCTTTGACTTTGTGCTGGATGTACAAGTTGACGGCGTCAGATACGGCCATTTCATTCAGCTCCAAGCACAATCGTCTTTTCCGGGGAGCGGTATCGAGAGTTTCTTTGATGTCAGGCCAGTTCCGGCTAGAAACGATCCACTTGACATGCGGCCAGGACGACGACTCCTCGACGATCAGCTGGAGCAGCCTCTTTCGCTCCTCCTTGCACTCGTCGAGGGCGTCAATGATTAGATAGATTGTCCGAGAATGGAGGGCTTCTAAGACGTCGACGAAAATTCTTCGCAGCGCGAGCCATGCGTTCACATCCTCGAAGAGCATCTTGCCAGAATGTTGATACCTTTTCCGGACGTAGGAAATCGCCGCCGAATCCTGGTCAGCTAGGAGGTAGATGATGCCGCGCAAGACCGACGCAGCAGTGTTGATACGTGAGTCATTCGCCTCGCAGAAGAAGTAAGACAGGACCTTGTTAGAGGATCGATCCTCAAGCTTCGTCTTGGGGCTGATCTCATTGATAATGCCACAAATGGACATAGTTTTGCCTTTTCCAGGGTCGCCATTGATCCAGAGTAGCGGCACTTCTTCGTCACGCCATGTCTTGAATTCGTCGTTTTCGAGGATCCAGAAATATGAGTCGTGGAGCAAGCCACCCTTCGTCTCTTCAATGCGTCTCTTGTCGTCTCGGGGATCTGTCACCCGCAAGGCTATAAGACAGTCGTCGTCAACATTTCGATCACCTGACAGACATGTGTTAACAAGGGACTCAAAAGGCGAGGACTCTTGCTAGAGGAAGCTCAGGAAGAACAGGTGGTTTGAGGTAAGTCTATGTACTTCTATCCTCACTTCTACCTCATGGCTCACTCCACCTGTGAATGATTGGGCTTCGGGGTCTCACCAAAACTCATGTTTCCCTGTGCATTGTAGCTGTTCCCGGCTACATTGGTCTGCGAGCTGGCACCGTAGAGGTTGTTGATGTGCCCACGGCCGAAATGGGTGTTTGATGTTGACTTCTCTTCGAACAATGAATCAGGTAGCGATGGATCGACCTGGTTCATCTCCTCCATAGCCGCCTTCAATTCCTCCACTTGATGCTGAGTTGCCGTTTGAAACACTCGGCAAGATGCCAAGGCCACCACGTCCCTCAAGATATCACTCATGAGCGACTCAACTCGGCCCTTTTTGCCGATGTTGATCACGAGCGCCCGATACGCCTGAAGAAAACCCTTTTCCTTTGACTCGGAAAGTTTGAGAAAAATGGCCTTCAATTCCTCGGTGCTTTTGTAGCATCCATCCACAAGAGCCTTGAGGGCCTCAGGGTCGTCGCCTTCCAGATCCATGGTGTCTTGGATGTGAGTTTTTGCATCGCGAAGGGTACCCTCAATGAGTGGAAGCCGTCTCCCAACGGTGTGGAATGCTTCAGGCAGACCTTGCAGAGACTTGATTCCGCCATAGGCTCGACTAATGGTTTCGGTTGCCGAGATGATGCCTGCAATCAGGCCAAAGATTTCGATGCCCGACATGATTCCTTGTGCATGTTAAGACTGGCTTGAGGTGGCGGAGGCTGAAATAACACACAGGTAATACACCAGCCCCAGGCTGGCCCTCAAATTGAACGAGGGTGAGCCAAGAATGCCGAGATATAATTCGGCTGTTGGAGACAACGTTTGGTAGTAGAAAAGCGGGAAATTCTTGAGAGATCAAATCTGGGGCGGGCGAAAACCCTCTTGCGCAGCAAGCAGAGCCTGGTCATGAGGGGTTTTGAAGTCGCCCAATGAAATCAGCCGCATTGTCACCAGAATTCGTAATTGCTTTGAAAGTGCAATAAACCAAGGCTTTCTTGTTGGATGTCGGCAAGGCAGTGAGGGCGTTGGTGGAAAAGCCCAGAGCCAATTGAACCATGATGCTGACGAGAAGGCTGCCTGTATAACTTGGTATTGGGATTGCGACTGGCCCATTGTTTTTTCAGCTGCAGCACATCTTACAGGGGCAGAAAACGGCTACAGTGGCCGGGATTGCCAAGGAATTACAAAAGGTACATATTGCGATGTTGTTAATTGATCTCCTGGGAATATGAGTGCCACGTCGACAGAGGGCGACCGACGCGTTGCAAGCCATGCAGAGGCAAGAAAGCTGACAAGAAAGATCCCTAGGAACAAGCACCAAGGGCTGCGGCCCTCTTTGTCACGTATGGATAGTATTGGACCTAGCGGAAACAAAGGACAAATGAGCGGGTAGTCGGGACACAGGAGTACAAGGGATAAGAGAAGTGCAGTTTCTCCTGACAATACTATTAAGCTAATTATCTGTGATTGCAATTTGATTGACGTTCCTCCTGATTCCATCGCCTACGAATCACACCATCCACAAGTCCAGTCGCAATCTGGTCGGCTCCTCACGTAGTCGAAAGAATCAGGCGTTTCGCGCATGTGAACCATGGCGACAAGAGAACTCGACCCGTCTCACTTCTCCTAAAACCAACAATCACGGGTATTCTTTGAGATGAAAAACTAGTATCCCGCCTAAACACGGTGAGAAAGTATAGGCGCTGAGGTCCGATACCAGCGCGATACACTCGGCGTTCTTGCTGGGCCCCCTGCTAATCATGAGCCCTGGGAGACGATCCTCTGAGCGCAGGCGACATTAATTTCTTGTACAAGAACAGCTGGTTCGACGTCGAGAGGGGACGTATCAGGCTTCTTCGAATGGCAGCAATAAAGCCCGGCCGCAATTCACAGACCCTACGCCAACCGACCGAGGCGCCTGAGAAACTGCCCGACGGAGTCTCCGGCAACAAACCGACCAACTCCCAGCAGGTCGCTACTGACGATTATGAGCACGAGAGCATTTGCGACGAATGTGAAGTCGCAGAGGACTATAACGGGGGGCCACAAGAGCACTTTGACGATGTTTGAAGTCAAGGCCCAAGAGGACTTCGGCACGGGGTCGCGTTTGAACGACGGGATCTTTGCGGGATATCGGAGATGTATCCGGGCCCATGACCTATGTTAGTATAGCTGGCACAGAGGAGATGAGACTTTTACTGGCAAATGTTGTAGCAGAGGCATCTACCTGAGCAAGGGTGATTGTGCACCACCTCGCAAACAGTCCCCTGAAGCCATGGTCAGTACACTGGGGAGAAGGGGCGCGTACGGATGCCTAATGAGCATCAACAAAGGGATCATCACTTCATACCTTGGAACATCGCGTTCCTTTGTTAAGTTGGAGGGAGCCAGCAAAGAACATCGTACTCTCACCGATGAGATCGATGACGCGAGGGCGGACGTGGCCTAGAGTTGGAGAACGGTCCGATTAGAATGAAGGAAGGACTCTCCGAGATAGAAACACTAGAAACACACTAATACCTAATGATTGTCAAAAAATTTGTGGATTCTTTGAATGATTGGGCCGGAATCTTGTGCTCAATTTCTTTGAAGGCCGCTCTGAGCGAGAACAAACAAACATGTAGCAGCAGGGGAGGCACCCACTATGAGACCACGGGAGCCCTATCGTTACGTGATGTCGTCCTTAATGTCCTTTAAGAAAACAATTTCCAACCCCCGAAGTCAGTCAGCATCGCATGCGTCATTGTCGCATTGAAATGCGAGGCCGCGAGCTGCTGTCGGTGGTCCCTCGTGTGCGCCCTGGGAAGTCAGAGTTACTGACCAGACACAGGACCCGGCGGTCACAAATCCAATGCAAATACCATCAAGGCTTCTGGCCCATTCGCACTCTTGTTCATCGGGCTTTCTCCAAATTGCTGAGATCTCACAATCCCGACAAGCGGTGGCTGAGTACGGGTTGGCCCAAGAAGATCCCATGATGCACGGAGGCGTCTTGTATCGACATTGAGTCTGGTGTCGGCACGACTGCAAAATGCGGACCACGCCCCAGCGACAGCATCTGGTACAGTGGAATGGAATGAATCCAGTGTTGCGATCAATAATCAGCCACTAAACGCGTCCATCTCGACTGCGCCGTATCTGGAGGCCGCTATCAGGAATCGGCAGAGATAGCAAAGAATGAGTCGGTTGTTGGTCAACCCCGGCAGAGAAAGGGTGTCCTTTGACTGCATGATAACCTTCCATACGAGGAACATCGGCGGTGATTTTCCGTCGTCTTTTATGACGAGTGATATGGAGGAGACCTGTCACGGTTATGAACAGCTGAGAAGCCATATCAATATTGGAAATTCGGGGGAATGCTTGCCGGAACTGCTGGTTCAATTGGCGCAGCTGAGATGAGCTTCAAAGTTTCCCCACGAGATCTGACGTAGTGACTTCTCACAAACTGAGGGGATGGGCCAAGGACTTAAGGCCTACCCCCATCGCTGTCAGCTATCCTAGAGATGGTTTGTTGGTATCTTGTCAGTCATGGCTCCCGTGGATTTGCGAACGAAATCGTCTACATGTACTGCTGGGGATCAATATCTTCAACCTAAATCACCAGATGGCTCCGTCAAGAACCCTCCGGAGTCTGAAGACATGGGATGAAACCCGGGCAATGGGACCTCGAGCTGGACTATCCTTGGCAACTTCTCCAACTTGCCTAGCTATACTCCAACACTGCCAAGAGAGATCTCGTGTACATGACGGTGTAGGAAACTGGCCCTTCGGAACCTCTAGATGTCATCGCCGTTGTCCATGTTTGGCCGGTCTGGGTCCTCCTGAACACTGTTGAAACTGCCCCTCCGTTCGGTCGCAATTGACGTCGCGGTATACCTGGGCGGTTGATCGTCATTGGGTGCATTGGCTTCGACGTCGTAGTGTCTTTTATGCTTTGTAGAAAAGCGTTGGGGTGAATATCGTAACTCTGCGAGCTCGTGTTAGCGTAGGAAGCAGTCACTAGTCTCGCAAGGCTTGTCCATTCATCATTAAGTTGATCCTTCTAGCGATATCTCCTCTCTCCTGTGTGGCCAGGAGAACGACTTGATTGTAGACACAGAGAACTGGAGCCAACAGGAGCTTCAGCCTTGGCTCTGAACCTTGCAACAGTCGAGAGGGACACATGAACGTGCGGCACAGCACATGCCTATCGATCTATTTGCAACATGCATCAGAACACATCAAACTTCTTTCATAAGCTCTGCAGAAGCTTGAAGATGATCGTTTCATGAGCTCGTATACCTTCAACCGACGCCCCCCCTAATGTTCGTTTGTCCGGCGTCGGTTGAGTGCGGTACAGAGCCAAGGAGGATCAGCTATTGGTAGATATCCGTAAGTATCTGGACTCTATTGGTGTTCACACAGGTAGGTGCAATTCGCTACGGCCTTACCAGTGTCAACGGTGGACAACCCCTGAACACTCCTGCAGATCGTTCTTTCATCGCTGCCACTTAAAAACTCTGAGCTTTTCCTCCTCATCTTCGACTGTCAAACAACAGCCGCACTAAGAACACCAATAACGGCTACATCACTACGACATCGACGACACTATGCCTTCCAGAAATAGAAGAAACAAGCGACGCCGCGCCGGGTCCCACGGTGGCCCTGGGGCGAACCGTGGCGGCTTTGGTTACGGAATAGGCCCGTCCTTCAACCACCCTGGCCCAGGCTATCAAGAACCCGGCTTTTGGGGTTACCCTTTTGGCCACGGATGGAACCATGGCTCAGGCTACGCCCAGCCAGGATATCCAGGTCCAGCACACGACGCTTATCCTCATCCGGCGTGGGGACAATATCCGCCATATGGGCCACCAGGTTATCCATATGGACCACCAGCTCACTGGTATGGTTCACTTGCTCAAGGGCAATGGGACCAAGGGCCGCAATACGATGACGAGGGGCCTCGTAGTCAAATGCAAAGCCATGGTAATGACTATGGTGAAGAACAAAGGCCTCCGGAATGGCACTTGAATCATTGGGATGCTAGCCAGGGACCTTCTGGCCAAATGCAAGGCCATGGTGATTACCATGGTGAAGAGCCGAGGCCTAGGAAGTGGCACGGGGGTCATGGACATCGAGGAAGCGGTCGAGCTCGTGGGGGTGGTGACGGCCGAGGCGGTTCCACATCTGTTCCAGAAGCAGGTTATGCTGTTGGTGATTCAGCTGAGCCTTACGTCAAGGAGAAAGATGACTTTTTTACTCCTTGGGAAGATGAACCAGAGGACTCACTTTATGTGGAGGGAGTGTCAGAGGATCACGCCTTTCAGACACCACCAAGTCTACCGGGAGAAATCCTATTCAAGTGTGGACCAGAGAACGCTTAATGGAGCCTCTGAGTTGCCCACGAGAGGATCTCGCGAATGGAAGATGATATTGGGATGGCCATGTCAATCTAAATTGAAGGGGCAACCGGGTGGTACTCCCGAACAAACATTGGGTACTAGCGATTGCCACCCCTCGCTTTTTAGACCCACGTCCCACACATTGGGCGGCTGAATCAATGGTCTCTTTGCAATGTTCTTTCCCTTCGTAAGTAGTTAGTCTGTCAAGATATCTAGGTTGTCTCTGGATTGGCCGCATACCCCGAGCAAATATGGCAAATACTATGCTTCGTGAATGCGTGACGAGTGTCTGATTATAAAGAGCCTAGTTTGATTGGGTGAGAGGCATGCCTTTATAGGATCATATGGAGTTGGCTCGACGTGCCATCATGCGTTCATGCTGGAAGGGGCTCCCGGGCCCTGCATACGTGCCTGAGAATTTGTAGTTGCTCGCAAGAATCTATATGGCTAGTACCTCTTTTATAGAGATAATGTCAGTCGTTGGCTGTCCTTTCTCGGCAACATTAGCGATATCTTCCAGAGTTTGGAGCATATTGAAGACAATGGAAGATAAGATTGGGTTGTTTCGGGCGCGACACCATTTTCGCAGCCAGGGCCGTACTTTGAGGTTTAGTTATATGTCATCTTGTCAGCCTCGTTCTTAACGTAGTTTTGTGTCTACTCACTACCCAGCTAAGGGTGCCCGCCCCAGCCGGTTGGGAGACACTGGAACGATGGCTTAGTGTAGCAAGGCAAGTACTAGTCCGCGCATGAGACCAGCGTCGATGTGAAATCTCGTATTGAAGGGGCATGGCTATGTCTTTCGGTCACTGGGATAGGACTTAAAATTGCCAATTCTAGCTTCAAGGAACTCCAGCAGGTGTATCCCACCAGGAGGGTGATGTAGGTCGGACTTGAGAATCACTTCAGGTCTCTGCGACTAGAACTTTTAGTTGTATACCGAAAAATTGAGCTATTTAGACATGCGGGACGGCTTGTGGGGGGAATGTAGGTCGAAGGGCGTCGAGCTCTCCATCGTGGAGGCGACGGAGGTGGGCGCCGGAGAAAGGCGCGATCTCGGGTCACAATTCCAACAACCACTCTAAACTACGTCGGTTCCTGGTGTGAACCTGAATGCTGGGAGTTGTTTGGGAAGATATCTTGGTCAAGGGCCTAAAGAACGCGGACAATGGCCGTGTTCACGAAGTCGGCACATCTGGCGTTGGCCCGGGCACCTTTGCCGGCGTGATGTTCAGGACCAAAGCCCCAAATTACGCCTCAAGAAGTTGATTTAGTGGTGCAAGATTTCATTGCTACAGGATCGCTGGGATGAGGCATCGGGCGAGTATGACCCTCCTCGAACATTGGAGGCGCCTCTTCTTGGCTCGCCTGCAGTTGCCATGCCCCAAAGGATGGGGGGGGTCCTTCTTCTCCTTTCTTTCGTAGTTTGTCTCCGAGGTCGACCCTACTTTCATGGCACGTGTCCCCCCCTGGCGGATCCTTTGGATGTTGGATCAGCGATAGGCCGACATGAGCGAGAGAGGGTTCTTCGAAATGAATGAAGACCAGATCGGCAGAGCGCTTCGCGAGGGTAGGCTTGATCTGACTGACCTGGACTCTTAGTCAGCTAAGAACTGATGGTTCCCTGGACCAGACCTCTTCTATGCACCTGACAAATCCGGAGTGTTGCTCCTGGACTCAACCGCATCAACCATGTGTTGGGTGATGGATAAGACGTCATCGGCATTGGCAAGACCGGGGAGAAGACGAAAGTTACTGGCTTAACCCTTCAGAGACCTACTATTAATTGATGCGGCTGCTGGAATTCTTCTCTGCTCTCATTAAGCAGTCTGGTCATCGAACTCGTCCCGTCGTCACCCTCCAGACCATCTTTCGAACGAGATGATGTGAACCAAACACCACCAGCCCTGCCCTCGCGCCTTTGCGACATCGTACTCTGGTGGAATTTAGTCATGCCCGATATTGAGGAACCATTCCACATGAATAAATGTTCAAATGCCATGTCATTAAGCAACAAAGTAAAGCTTTTAAGCCCATGTTGGCATCCGAATCTACCCTGTTCCGCCCTCTTCGCCCCCAATTTCAGAGCGCCATGCGAAAACTTAGCCGAGGTCTAATGATTGTTTGATCGGACGAGACCTCATCCACCCATTGGGAATCTTGAAAAGCGTCAAAGAAAGGGAAGCCTACCAGGCAGCCGTGTTCGAGAAAGCCGACCAAATGGCTATCTGATCTGCGTTCTGCTTCATTAAGCACAAGTCGCTCCCACCTGACCAAATGCCATACCATTTCAACGAGACGGCGATATGCGTGGAAAGAGCACGGTAAATCAAGACTTCGCCGGGCCTTCAGTAGCAGAAGGTTCGGGGGAGGCACCTCGGCGGCGCTTTCGGGAGGTGGAAGGTTCACCGTGGGACTTGTCGAGAGCATGTTCCATCGACCGAAGAACCTCGCTATCTCCGGCGATGGCTCTCTCCATTTCGGCAAGGTTGTCCCTTGCTTGGGCGACGACACCTTCCCGCGACCGAAGGGAAATGCGCAGCAGCTCGATAGAGTCCCGTTCTTTGTCGAGAGACGCATTCTTCTCGGCAAGCTGCCGGTCCAGTGACTGTTTTTCAGCCTCGATCTTGCCCATCGCCTCATCACTCCTGGCGAGAGCCTCTTCTAGATCCCTGACGCGAATTTTGAGGGCAGCATTCTTCTGTTCTAGGTAACGAATGTCGGCCGCATCGTCTTCCTGTCTGAGGTCGTCGTCAGCTACCACTCTGTGAGGGCCGATTGGGATTGTCGCTATCCCTAATTCTACCTTTTTTTCATCGACCGGTCAATGCACTCTGAGATTCTGAACATCTTAGAGTAGAGTGTCGCATCTTGGGCAGCCCGGGATTTTAAATTCTCCTTTTCAGTCCACAGCCGTCGGACATGAGCCTGAAGCTCCTGAATTGCCTGGGGCCTCGTCAGATGGCTAACTTGCAAGATGCCGTGCAGGGTCATGCCCTGGCCACCGCTGGCGTAACCAGACATGATGCGGGCAAAGAGGATGTCGTCGCTGTTGCTGTTGCTGATGGCGAGGGGGGAAGGTTGAGGACTGTGAATGAGACAATGGAGGAAGTTGCCTGCCTGACGTTTCTCGATGTAGCATCTGCGGTTCTCCGCTATGGGGCTTGACAGTGAGTCACGGCTCGTAACCTTCAGGGGGAATTCGTGAGGGGAATGCTTCGACCTTTATTCGTACGGCAAGTCTATGGCCATTCACCGACCTTTGGCTGGTCGTTAGAAGAGCTTAGGGCAAAGACGTTAGCAGAAGACAACGTGAGAGAGGAGCAATTGATGCTTGCGAGTGATGAAATTTGAATGGCCTAAAGTAGAGGCCAATGTACCATTGCTCTCGAGACTCTCCATATGAGACTCGCAAGTCGTGTGAGCTTCTCGAACAACTAGCATACATGTACCCAAAGGCTCCTATGAATCAACATCCCCCGTAGCGTTCCATGAGGTCTTGCTGGACATGGCGCAATAATTCCTGGTCACCTGGGCTATTTCACGTAGCATGTGGGCTCTCGTAGGCCCAAGGTCATTGTGAAGGTTTGGGAGGGTGCTTCTGATCGGTCGGCTGACTCCGTCGCCTCGGTTTATCTGTCATCCGTCGGCAGCGGAGCATCGGAGCATCAGTTTGGCGTTGCTATGTAGGCTATCGGAGGGTAGGACTCTTGTGGAAGTGGTATCAGGAGGGCCTTCTAGCTTTAGGTGGGAGGAGCGGCGTCGCGTGTTCCTGTCCCAGTTCGATGCATTGTCTTTCTGAGCACATGATGACTCACGTTGTCTGGCTTGGGTAAATGTCCGACTTGAAGGCCACGCATACTCGCATGCATCTAGCCTCAGGGTTGCGTAGCTTCGGCGGAGAGCGATTGTAGACTCTCGCCGTCGTGTATGTAGCTGCGCGCTCTGCCGGATGATGGCTGAGCTCACACCAGCCTTCTTTTGGGTGAAGGCCGTATGTCATAACTCCTCACTTCGGGTCGTGGTTGCGGATGGGAGACATGAGGGAGTGGTCGTCGAGGTTGGGCCTGTCTGCTTTATCTCTGGTTAGCCTCTGGTTAGCCTCTCTCATCCGTCTCAATCCTCGATGCACTTACCGGCTGCTGGAGCCGCTCGGGCTCTTCAGATGGAAGAGAATTCAGACTCGGGCTCTCACACCGTTCTATTCCTGCTCAGCAGCGCTTGTAGCCCCATTGACGTGTCTTGGGGACTTGGATCCTGTCTCGGCTGTCGTCCTTTGGCGACGATCCATCGTGAACTAGGAGCCGTGGTACTCTGCTTTAGGCCCCAGTGGATCTCATCGGTCGGCAACTTTGTTCGGCGGTCAACCATTATGTCATGAAGAAACGTCAATGCTGTTCTGTCCCAGCGATCCACGGTACTCACTTGTGATGGCGACGTGCTAAACGACGCGCTAGGCCCAGTGGCCGTGGTCACAGAACCGTTGAATGAGGGACTAAAGAGAGAATGAATGGTAAGCTACAGTGAAAGCAATGAAGGTAGCGCGAAGCAAAGGTCACAGCGAGTGGAGCAACCAGTGGTAATTGAGCGGCAATGACTGATGATTTAGCGGATTCAGCTACTATGGAAGTAAGCGACGTCCATGATGCTGACGAGTGACACCCAAGTCCTTCCTTAAATGCTAACGAAAACAGAGTTCCATGGGCATGCCCTTCTTGGCTGACTCAGAATTGATGAGCAGTTGGCGAAGTCTTGAATCAAGCTGGTTCAATGACGAATGATTGGAGTGTAGTGCAAGGCCAGGCACTCGTCCGCACTGAGATCGCATCAAGCCCAAGGCCCTAACCCCCGATTTTCCATCGCCTGGAAGTGACCCGAAGCTGAAGGTCATCAACAGGCTCGTAAGATCGTTCTGATCGTAGTGTTAGTAGTCGTTGGGAGATGAGACTTGGGCTCTTCTGGGAATCTGTGGAGGACGTTTCCCTCTCGGCAAATGAGGGAGGGATCTTCATGCGAGGCGACATTGGTAGGGGTCGCTGGTTCTCGGCGTGAATTGCACCAAAGACCTGTTACTCGATCAGCAGCTCCCCACGGTCTTGTGGGCAGACCGCAACTCACTGTCCATCAACTGTGAAGTCACCGAACAGCGAGAGGACCAAGAAGATGTCTGAGCTCTCGGCCTGCGTTCACCTAGTCAGGCTTATACCAAGGCTGGTGTTCAGCTGAACTTTCAGACCGGAGTCAGCACCTTGTCAACCTTGTTCATGGTACAGGAAATTGGCTTCCAATGACGGTCGGCATGCCTATCGTGTCCGAGGTTGGCATTCATTTGCTTCCGTCGAAGGCGGCCCTGTGACCAGCTGGTCGCGAAGGCGGACTCGGCCTGGGGCCGGAACAGGCCTGGGCAACATGGTGGAAATGGGCCTTTGCTAAAGTGTTGAACGCCATGTATGATGGCCATCAAACATGAACCTTCCCCGTCCCGGCTATGATGCCTTCATATTACCTGGCGTTGCTTGCCTCATTCATCGAAGGCTCCCAGGCTAAAGTCTTTTCCAAGCGCCAAGCGTCGCATGTCAATAGCATCCCAGTTTTCCATCAGGTCTCGCTGAATGCATTTGCAAACGTCGCAGGAGGTCTCATGTGCTCGGTATTTGTGGTGATTGGCATCGTCGCGCAGATGAAGGGACTTCGGGCAGCTCGGCGAGGGGTAGGGCGGGACGGATAACATGACAGGCTCTCGAGCTTGGTGGATGTCGATGACTAGTTTGATGAACGTTTAGTAGGCTGCGTCGAGCAATGTGTTCGTTGTTTACCTCGTTCTGCGAAAGATGAATGCAAAGGTAATTGGCAGGGCATTCGGATGTGCCAACTCTCGGTGAATGCCCCCAGTAGGCAGTGGTAAGCTTGCGACATCGGCCTGGCAAAGGAAGACAAACAAGGAGCCATGTAGCTCAGTCTTGTCCGCAGCGCAGCGCATGGCCAGATAATGCTTGATTCCGGTCTGCCGAGGTCGCCAACGATGCTTATGTTGTCTGGGCTGACGCGCCGGATAGCGCATGTTATTGGAACACTAGAAATTCACCAGAACCTTTGGACCAAACTGCTTCTTTTCCAAGCAGTCTCCATCCGGGTCGCGGTGCTGTCCCGAGGTTTGTTTGTTTTGCCAAATGTTGCCAGCCCGTTGCAGCCTTTGCCAGTGCCAGTGCCAACGGGTGCCAGCACCTACTTAATGCACCCTCTCCGCTCTGTTTTGGTACCTCAACTTTCTTCTCCCATCGCACCACAGTCAAGAATCCGATACATACAAATCACGCACATCCACGCACAATAACACGCATCATGGATACCGAAGGCCCCCTGACCATCGTCGACCGGGCCACATTGATTGCAAAAGCAGAGACTGGACGGATTATCGTGTCCGTCTACAACGTGAGCGGATCCGGTCCAAAGACCGACTTTTGCGCCCCAGTCCCAGGCGTAGCCAACGCCTGGATTGGGAAGATGAACAGCCCCAACGGCGTCGGCCAGCTCCGACGTCTTGTGACAGCCGGTTCCGCCTCGCAAGAGGTAGAGTTCTATGTGTTCCCCGAAGCGCGGTATTCAGACTGCTGTCCTGGTGTCTGCGGCCCTATCAACATCGACGGTTTCCCGACCCGCCCCCCTAGAGCTATGGGCTTTGTCATGTTCTTGGCCGACACTTTCCCGAGGCTTGAGACCAAGGAAGTGGTCGAGATGGTCGGCGGGTGCTGGGCCGTCCCACCCGGAGTTTAGGACGATGCAGGCGTTGCGAGGTGAGTACCTACCTACCCGTGCGTCCACCCGAGACAAAGCAACTGACAAAGACCAGGGAAGGATGGTGCATGGTGCATGGAACTCTGGAAGGGCTACCCTGGGGTTAATGAATGAGATGAAGGAATTCTTTATCTACACTCTGAATGTACTTACCTTGGTGAACATGGCTTCCTTGTTCATCGACGGATGTCGTCCTAACTTGTCGACTCCATTTGTCGCGATACCAGTATTGCATTCATCCATAGTAACCATACTTTGAGACGCATGGATAATCTACAGTCTACTACGATCCTTCTCCCACCTCATCCGCATCAGCATTATACACTAGAGAAACGCTGTCTAGAAACCTCACCGACGTCGACAGCATAGAGGTGGCGCGCCTTCGGGGAGTGACATTGGAGCCCGCTGTGGCTTCCCCCTCTTACAGGCCATCGAGGCAGTGGTGTCTGAAGAGGCTCCGATGACCAAGGTTATAGTCCTCCCGAATATGGTATCCCCGAATGTCCCAACTCGCTCGCTCTACCACACAAAGTGCTTCTCCCAGAACGCAGATACTTCGTTTTACAGCCCCCAGTCTCGCGACAGGGCACACTCGTGTTACGCCCTCTCTACCAAAGCTCCTGAGAACGAGGTCTAACTTGTCAGGGCCCCCCTGGGTGATGCTCTACAAGCATCTGCCCATGGCCCTCGGTGATATGACTAGAGTGCTTAGGTTGTTTGATGCGAAGATGAGGATTTCGGGGCAATATGCCCATGCCAAATGGATCATATGTTACCGCTTCTGGTGCCCATCAGGATGCGCTTCACGAGCAGGTCGACAAGTCGCTCGACTGGCTTGTTAACTGCAGCAGCAAAGGCAGAAAGCACGAGGACATGGCTGGCAAGTTTCTTAAGCTTGACAGGCGAGCCTCACGAAAAGCTACAAGATCTTAGTCCATTGAATAATGCTAACAGTTGTTTATGAACAGAATAATTGACTCCCACTTCGCCACTGAAACCGACCTCGAATTACATAGCTAGCGCCTAGCATACCAAGGACAATGGCGAAAACCACTTCACAACGACGCCCGTTTGGAACACTTTCCATTGCGACGATCGTCGAAGGGGAATAAGAGACCGGAGGGAGCTCTATTGGTCGTTCAAGCTTGACTTGATGCTCGAGGAATACAGACTTGCCTGCCTGTGGAGGGCTATGGAGGGCATCCAAGACGCCTTGACTGCGGGTTCGACTGAGGACAGGACGCCGCAAGTCGCAACCTGTACCCTCCAAGGGCCTTGAAGATGATATTGAAGTGGCTTTCTGTCTGAACTTATTGGGATTCGTCTGTTTGATCATCCTTCTTTATCTTCCAATGCGATTTCTTGTTGCCCGGCAAGGCCAGCCACTTGCAGCCGTCAGACAGTGCCAGCATTCACCACTTGACGAACCCGTCGCAGCCTCACCTTTTCCCATCCGCATCACCACACTACCCTTGGCAACATCGCTTCTTGACACACAAAAAAGCGTTCAAAATGCCAAGACAACGAGGCCGTCCACGAGGATCCGGTAGCGAAAGACCGATGGGAAGCGGAGGAGGAATCGGGCGCGGGCGCGGCAGGCCACCACACTCGGAGCCAGTGCCAGAACCCACGAGGGTCACCCGATCTCAGACAGGAGGCAGATCAAGCCAGCAAGCCAGCCATGAGGCTGAGGATGGGAATGAGATGGATTGGTCGCCTGTGGCCTAAGCTCAGCAGGACGTCGAGCCGCTCCCGGCGAACGACGCTGAAGAGCGATCGGCCGGAGAGGTTGAGGAGCACGCTCGTTGGAAGGCTACCACTACCTATGAGAGGTATGCCTGGAGGGCGATGAATGAGACATGGCACACAAGTGTAAAGGAGGCAAAGTCCTACTACACTGACAAGAAGCCTAAGCTCAGGAAGGAGAGCTACGAGAGAGAAGGGAAGCCTGGGTGCCCGGGCGCAAAGTTTGACAGGTTCTGGACCCAAGAAGATGAGCAAACCCTCCTTGAACAATGGAGCAGCTCTGAGATGGAGATGGTCGTGAGCCGGTTCAACTCACAGAACGCCTGGGGCCTGGTCGGGGCGTGGAGGATCTCATTGCGGCTATTCCGCAAGGATCCTCTCACGCTGTTCGCGTCGCACAATCTCGAGTGGCAGAGTTGGGAAAGTCATCTGTTGATGCCCGACGGCTCCCGCAGTTTAAATCCCCTTTGGTCTCAAGGATTCTGCCGGAAGCTGGGTGCTATTATGACTCATCCCCTGTGGAAAGGAAAGAGGCCACATTCCTTCATGCTCTTCGTTCTCAAGTGGGCAGTTATCTGTCGAAGAGATGACCGGCGAGCACTCACGGAGGAAGAGAACACATTGTTGAGCTGGGTCCGATGCGAGATTGATCGCAATGTGTCGAACAAGTCCTTTGGAAGACGCCACGAGGACTACCAGAAGAGCTTGCTCAAGCTGGGCGGCTGGTCAACGCCAGAGGCAGAGCTGATGTCTGCCATTTGGAAGGTGGCGAAACCCCTGCCTGGCACGGCGCCGGTCCCCGTCAGGCCCGACCAAGTTTACTTGGTCTCGACGCAGGACCTCATCAATGTCATCAAAGGCCTTGACAGCCTTGGTCGTCCCGGAGCTGCCCAAGCATGCGAGACGCACTACCAGCTCTTCCTGGCGAGCCGAGGCACTCAAGAGTATCCGAAAGGGTACGACGAGCTCAAGGTCTTGTACAAGAATTGCTGGCTCAACCTCAGGCGGGATGAGACCAAACGTCGCCGGAGGGAGGAGGAAGAGAACTTGGGAGGCGCACCAATGTCCCATGACAATGGGTCTGGTATGCCCAATGAGGGCGCAGCTGGAGCTTCCGTTGAGAACAATTCGGGAGAGCCAGGCAGCCAAATTGACGAGGCCCGCTACGAAGAGTGGAACGGGTTCTCGAATGAAGACCTAGACGTCGACATGGGTCAGCCTTCTGTGTCCGAGCCAAGGCCACCGAAAAAGGTTGTCTGTGTCTCAGTATATGGCCCAGGGTCAGAAGATCAGCCCGAGGTTTGGGACTCCAAGCCTAGGGACTGGCTTCCTCAGGGTGCCATGTTGGATTAGACGGTGTTGGATCACCTCACTGATACGGCTAGTGTAGGTGCTCCTGATGGAGTGAGAACAGGCGGGAGACTCAGAGGGAGCAGCCAGTACTAATGGCTACTTGAGAAAGGATGTTGGCCTGAGGCGAGTCGATAGCCGCGGGCTCAATTTGTGTCCTCTCAGCATGGTCCCGACACTGGAGCCAGCAAGGCCAGACCATTGCCCGAACAAATCCTGACGCACTCTTGTGTGTCTTGACAGGTACTGTCAAGTCAGGGAACAACCATACATGCCCCGAGAGCCGCCTAGCCGCTATCTTTGTCCCTGCGCTTTGTGTCACATGGATTACTGGACGGGTAAGGTTGACTCTCATCCAGAGACAACACAGCACGCTAATGTCAGATTGAACCAGGGAAGCATCGGCCGAATGAAGAACAAAACGACACAACGATGAGCATCCTATTAATCGGCAGCCCCGTTACCATACAATACGTCTGAAACTGGGTCATCAAGCGCCCTAGAGACGGGTGCAGGGGATGACGGAATCGTTGCACCGTCAGCTGCAGATTCCGAGGATGCAAGCCCAGCCGACCGATGAACGAGAGCCGGGAGCGTCCATTCACCAAAAACCCTCCATTGTTGGTGATAACAGACTCCCTTGACTGTTTTCCCGGTATCCAAAGTTCTGTCGCTTGAGGACCGGGTTGACGACAACAAATGTGAAGCCGATCGAGCCATGCGAGCGACACCCAGGGTGCCGAAAGGAGACCGACACAGTCATGTCAAGAGGTGGAAACAGTCCTTAAAGCCCGCGCCTCAGGCTCTATTTATTCCGCTAAAAGGGCCTTCTATCGGCTGAATGGCAAAAAGGTGCTCTGTACCTGGCTCACTTGGTTGGGAGAAAGTTGTCTTGGAGGTGAGTTCATTCTCTTCAAGGCTACGTGGCGTCCGTTGACAACATGCCAAGTCTCTTCCATACCACCGATCGCAAGCATCGACCGAGTTCCCCCGTACGGAATGAATCATACGCGATATTATCATACGTATAAAGCATCCGCCGTTTCGGCAGAGCCAACAGACACGTACCTCATCCTTTGCCAGCTCTGCTGATACTTGTCAACCACCTCCCGGTAACACTCCCATTCCTCAAACCCACGTCAGGGCAATCTGTTTCGGATTTTACTGACATTTAGTAGGTCTTTTGAGACGCCAGATGCGCCTCCATTTATCGCTGCGGGATAGAGCGTCGCGAAGCCATCACCGAGACAGCCCCCAATGTGTCCAACCCACCTCCGCAGGTGCTACGACACCTTCTACAGACGCATCTACAGGCCACAATGGGGGATGTCTTTTACTCCAGAACATGGCCGACTACCAAAGAGATATAAGTCGCATCATACAGCCGTGTCGATTTTCTTGATCGACGCAACAAGCGTCCAAGATGAGAACGCGGCATTTGTGTATTTATAAATCTATTGCCCACATGCAGCCAAGCTACCTGCGTATATGGTATGTGTCCCCCTTCCCATTTTTACTTGAAGGATTGCTAATTTGTAAGAGATTTCACCTCGAAAGGCCGGGCCGCTTAGGGCTTTGGCAAAATTAATATGGAACGGGTGAATCTGTAATCGGAAAAGATGAAGCAAAAGCAGGACGGATATTGTATCGACGCGCTTGTACCTTTGTTTTCCCGGGAAATGAGCCGGCCAGAAACGCTGCAAAGGACTCATTGGTGCCATTTCTCTTGCTGGATACTTCGTATCGTTGGTCCCTTTGTCGTGCCTTTTGTTGTCGATCATACATGTACCGAGTCGCAATCTTTGATTGAAGAGCGTATGATGAAGCTCCTTTTATATCATGGCCCCATCTACACTACCATCACAATCGACAAAGTGAGAGTCTTTGATATGTCTTTCTTTTTACCACGTCATTCCAAGGGCCTTTAAGATCAGGAGCGGCGACTAGCACCATCCCATTCTTCACCTCGGACAGTCTCACAACAGGCAATCAAGAAATATTCCATTGCAATACCCTAGTTCGCAATCTTTCCAGACAAAGCCCATCTTCCCGAGCAGACCTCGTACCAACGACGTGCAGAAGGGAGGCCAGATAAAGTACTTGGTTCATAAGCAGGCAGCAGGGAACGAAGCCACATCTTTCCATAGCAGCATCGACCAAGCAACGCGACTCTTGCTTGCAATCCCTCATGCCCCAATCTACCGCGTTCGTGAGTTGCGACATTCGTGAAATCCTCGGCTGCTGGCTCAGTGTGGTGTCTTCGCCAAGCGCATCCCTCTCGGGGTGACCTGACGCGTCTCATTGGTGATCGGCATCATGAGCGAGGCGTTCTCACAGGTATCGAGGCAGAGTTGAGTGGGGGCTTTTCGATGTTGGTAAATACTTTGTAGATTTGAAGAAATGACCGCAGGCCTTCAAGTCGTGGCGGTACTGGGCCATGGCCGTGATGTTCTTGCCGCACACTGGGACCGCGTCGCGTTGGGGAATGGACCTTATTCCGAGTCGGTTCGCGGCTTGACCAATTACCTGGATATATCCATGCTTTCCATCTGCGCCCAGCGATTCCCGCTCATGCATTGTTGTCCAGCCTGGCTATTCGCCGTTCTTCATTTGTTGGTGGCCAAGAGTCGGTCTTTGGTCCATTTTCAGTCGCAACCGGCAACACTTGCTTTGTTGATGCTGTTTTGGGGGATGGACAACTTCGTGCTCAAGGCGCAACTTTACGCTCGCAGTTGGGTCGGCTCGGTAGTGCCTCGCAAGAGAGAAGCTGATAAACTCGTCGTTTGCGGCTCTTGTGTATCTTGTTCAATCGGGGCGGGGGTCTCGCGCAGGTTCATTGTTGAGAAATTCGACAGTCGCCTTTGCTTGGATCTCGGGCGCGTGTCCATCCACGCAATTGGCACTCGAAGTAGTCGGAAGTTGTTCTTTGGCAGTTCTTGTGCGCGCGGCTCGATCGTTCGGTTGGTGTTGTCAAGCTGCGTAGTGCCTTGCGGGCATCCTGCACCGTTGCGTCGACAGTCCTCTGACGGCGCGTCTTTGTCGACACTCATTCGTGGCTTAGGCACGAATTTAACAGGTTGGGGTGTAGATTCGAGTGTTCGAGGGTGTTGGTTCGGCCTACCCAGTTAGCCATGACTTAGCGTGGCATGCAAAGTAGAAATGTTTTCACTCACCGTCCACCAACAAAGGCCCATCGACAGGAACCCTTTACCATAGCCTTCCATCTCATCCCGTCGACTCATTTCTCCATCACAGGTACCTCCGCTCCGCGTCCATCTGTCTCCTCAATCAACTTCACTAATCCGAGAGCCAGTCATCGCGGCCGTCCCCGTCGAAGCAAACATCTTGCATGTCGCCCATACCCTTGGCTTTGGCGCCCTAGCCGAGGCTCCTCCATAGCCTGAGGGCCCTTCTACTCCCTCGAGACAGTATTGAACCTGTCCCTGTCAACTTTAAGAGATAACGAGGCATCCCCAAGCCCGTCCACCGCCGAAAACGTACGACCCTCTACGGGGACCCAGGAAGCCTGCGGCGATTCAAGAAGCGAAGATGCTTCTTCGAATCAACCGTGGTAGTCATGACCAGCCTGCATGGCTCTTGGTGCGCCTCACACAAGTCTTCAACGGGCACCTCCTGGTCAACAAGATGGCCCTTGTCGCGAACCTCCAACAGGCAAAACCACGTATCCGGACGCCCATTTTCAAGGAACCTGTGAAGGTTTTGCCGTAGTCCCTCAACGCCAACGGTAATGCCCATGACCATGATGGTGTTGAGGTCCAAATCCTCGTCATCGACAACGGGCAAGTCAGCAGCTCGAGCGGATAACTTGTCGAGTTTTCGCGACAACGCCGAACGTTCCTGGATAGCAGTCCTAGGCGGAGAGGGATCACGCCGCTTGTGAGAGCTGGAACGCAAGGCCTCCTCGACAACAGTAATGGTCCTCTCCCGTTCACTCAGGGCACCCTTGACCGACTGAAGTTCTGAACTCATCTTGGCCGTGGTCGCCTTTTGTGACTGAAGGGACCGGCGAAGGGCCTTAATGGACTGCTTCTCCTCGCTGAGCACCCGGTTCTGTTCGACCAAGGCCTTGCTGAGGTCACTCGCCTTCACCAAAGCGGCAGCCTTCTCACCCTCCAGGCGACCGACGGAATCGTTGGCGGCATCAAGATCCGACTTGAGCTTGCGCTTCGCGACATCATGCTGTGCCAGAAGACCCCTCCACGTCTCATCCTCCGTCTTGACGACTGATGCCCGACCCAACTGTTCCCTCAATTCGGCCACAGTGGCGTCTTTGCTGGAAACCTCCGAACGAAGACGATTGATCTCCGCCTCCTGCGTCTGCGACCGAGCCGTATCGTTCTCATGCATTAGCATGGCTGTTTCGCAGTCACGTTCCATCTTGGAGATCCGTTCTTCAGCTTCTCTGAGCTTTCGATGGAGCTTCCGATTGGCCTCCTCTAGACGACACTCGTGCGATATTTCTGGTGTCGCTCCCGACTCAACCTTGACCTTGGGCCCGACTTCTGCAGGGACTTGCAGAGCAGGAGCAGCAGGTTCTGTGCTCTGTGACGCGTCATTTCCAGCTGCAGGCCTTGGAGCCTGGTCTATGCCGTCCTGACGAGCTGCAGAAGGAGATTGGGGGAGAGGCCGGGAGCTGCCCTGTCCGCCGCCATCTCCGCGGGTTCCACGGGCTGCTGGGCCCCCTCTGGCTCCTCGACCCCCTCTCCCTTCTTGACGTCCTCTACCTCCCCGGCCTCTTCCACCG
This sequence comes from Fusarium setosum, assembly GCA_013623625.1. Taxonomy (NCBI): domain Eukaryota; kingdom Fungi; phylum Ascomycota; class Sordariomycetes; order Hypocreales; family Nectriaceae; genus Fusarium; species Fusarium setosum. Next base: position 1,513 of record JABFFE010000326.1, on the reverse strand, counting down.
CCATGGCCCCTTCGTCCTCCACGGGCCCTTCGCCAACCGCCATCGCTGTTGCCGCGTCCTTGGTTTGGACCTGGGCCTCCAGCTTGAGGGAATGGGCCCCATCCTTCAGCGGCATCCGGGCTATAGCCTTGGCCTTGGAATCCTTGAGGTTGCCACTCTTGTGGATCCGGACCCCATGGTTGCCATTGAGGACCGGCGAAACCACCCCCACGATGGCCGCCATTGCCACCACCTCTCCAATTACCATGGCCACCCCAAGCCGCATCAGGGTGGTCGTAGGGTCCCCAGCGATTGCGCCAATTGGCGCCTCCTCTTGTCCAATCCATCTGTCGTTGTTGCTGATGCTGATGCTGTTGCTTTTGCCGTTGCATCAACTGGTAGTGATGGTGATGATGATGGAGATTCTAATCTCAAAAGGAAAACAAGAGGTGCTTGAGGTGGCGGGTGGCTGTCGGCCGTTGGCACTGGCAAGACGGCAACCACAATGAGCTGGCAAATGAATTCGGCCATTGCAGTATCCGCCAATAACATGCCCATCAGCTCTCTGGAAGTCCGGTCAATCCAGAATTTAGACCAAAGGACGTTGCTTCTTCAGTCTATTCTCAATCGCAAGCGTCCGGCTCGACAAGCGACGACGGAACAATGCGACAACCCGTCATGGAACATACGAAATTATGCCAACAGAACAAGGCTGTTTACTTAGCCCACTAAAAATACTGGATGGACTCTAAGAGACGATTCTGAGCAACAGGACAGGCATGTGTTCTCTTACTTGTTGGTGGGCGTTCTGGAGATGACTCTCCAGATAACGAAAACCCGACATTACCGACGCATTCGTGCCTCATTCCACATCCATACATCCATCTATAGGTCCGATCAGTGTTTCCACTTGTGCATGGTACTCAGTCTGTAATTGTGGCTTGGATGTGGGATCGTGCAGTCACAACACGACGTCCCCCAGAAAGCCGCCATCTATGAACCCGATGTTGCGTCCTTTCCAGTCTCGTTATCGTTCCTACCTGTTGCTGTGTCATCATTCAACTTCCAATGGTTAGACTTGGTAGTCTTGCGTCTTATCGATTTCAGCATTCACAGCTTGTCAAACCCGCCACAATGTTGTCTCTTCCGTTGCTGTCATCACTTCTTCCACGTCATGACATTATTCTTGGCAAGATGACCAAGCCATCGCCTGGTTGTCAACAAATAGAGAATGGGAGAAAGTCCACATACTATGTTCTTTGTTGTAGTGAAGGCAAGCAGCCGGCAACCACGTACTCCAGATAAAGAGGGAGAAAATCCACTTACGTTGAGATAAAGGGGTATGAGATAGGATGCCCGAGGGCCTTTGTCATCCTCATCCCAAGCCGAAAGATTGACATACTTGAGTTATGGAAGAGGCTGGGTGAGTGACTCGCAGTGCAACAGGCGACTTGAGAGTAGGCACCTTGGAAGGTATTAGACTGTCTGTCCTGGAATTTCCTTGTTTTATCTTATTATATATTCAATTTTTGAC
>JABFFE010000325.1:0-14422 GCA_013623625.1 Fusarium setosum | reverse complement strand
TAGACCTTCCAGCTGCATCGCCGAAAGAGTCATCTGGCCTCTGTCAACCTTATCCATCCAAGATGGCCTTCCAAGATGACACTTTGCCATTTGGATCGAATTATAAAAGTCCTTCTTCCTCCATGGCTGCTGCTAACCGTCATCATCCAAAACGAGGAGAGGAGTGATGACAGTGGAGGAAAAGGGCCGACTGTCTGTGGAAGGTTAGAAGACCCAAATGCAAAATGAAAGCTTCACCTTGAAAAGAAAGGCTGCCAGAAGCTTTGCATCTCCAAGAACCGCTTTTGTATCGATTAGTCTGCTGATATATAGTTTTTATCCAGCTTTATATGGCACATTTCCCCTATACGTATCTACTACGGGAATATTTTTAAAACGTCAAAAGGCAACCCTTGTTCAACTCAGATTGATAACTATTGTATTACCCCTAGACTGCCAAGGACGCAACAATCAAAGGCAACGTGGGCTGCTAACCCGTATTGCGTTGTCACTGTCCGTGGCCAACCCCTGACCGACGCAAGATCTCGTTGACTGCCTCATCCACACTACCAACCGTAACTGTTGGTTTAAGCCCCAGCGAACCAGCCAGTCCATCACTCCAGCCCTTCCCACCGCGGTCGACCCATGCGGTCTTGAGCCCATAAGACAGCGCGCCTGCTATATCAAACGGGTTCGAGCTCACCAGCCAAACCCTGCCTGGCTGCGACTCCAGTCCCACAGTCTTGGCCATGAACTCATACGTTCGAGGATCCGGCTTGAACACCTTGAGAGGCTCGATACTGACGAGCTTTTCGCGGGGAAAGACATTGCTCGCGCGTGATAAGGACGGTGATGTCGCGAGTGAGGAGGCGATCATGGAGGCGGTTCCGTTGGAGAAGACGTACGGGTCGAGGGATGGGTTGTTGGCCAACGTCACAAGCGCCTTGTCGACATCTGGGAATGTGTCTAGACCGTTATATCGGTCCATGATGCGCTCTTCTTGCTCGGAAGTAAGCTCAACGCCAACCTCTCCCGTGGCCTGCCGAAACGACCATCTCGTCAGATCGCTGAACGAGCGATACATGCCTGTGCATATGAGCATAGGTCGACGTTACGAGACTGCGTCAACTTACCCATACTGTTAACACGCCAGGTATATTCGAGCTGGTAACGCCTCGCCTGGGCCGCAACCGTCTTGGCCTTGTCATCTCCGTAGGGTGTTGCCAGTTCTCGCGCGATTGATTCTGTAGATAGAAGTGTACCGAAGAGGTCGAATGCAATAACTGTCTTTGCCATGACTGCGGTTTTGGGACTTTGATCAAAGAATAGTTGCGTGTGTAAAAAGTATGAAAGAGAGCGCCTGAAGTCGGATACTCATTTTACCCCTCTTTTACCGTACCTATGTAGAGATTAGCCAGAGATTACACATGTAGAATTATTGATTACCCATCTTTCTTATCACCCGATTCGCACTAGATCAATCGGTAGGTCTTAGGATTCGGATGAAGGTGTGTGTTTTCATCTCCTCGCACAGCTAATCGCACGACCCAGCTCCGTCCCGAGTGCCACCACTCCTCTGCGATTGAAGGCAGCCGATAGCCTTGATCTCCAAACGCTCCTCTACTCGTCCCTTGACCGTTCTCATCTCCCCTATCTTGCTCTCCTTTCAGAGCCTGTACCTGAGCACCCCTCGATTCATATTGAGAAGACTAAGCTTGACGATCTCCATAGCATGCCGTTCTACGATACATCCGCGAGCTTCATCATCTCAGTCGTTTATGCAAGAGGAAGCCTCGTCCGGCAAATCGACGTTGAAACGAAACTATCTTACCATTCGGTGATCTGACTCAACGTCGCCGTCACATGTCTTGCCACGGTAGGGCTCCAATTCGACGTCGACCAGCCACGGGTACTGGATAAGCTCGCCATCGGCCATAACTGCGGCGTTGACAAACAAGGTCTCCCCTGGACCTAGAGGCCTCTCGTCGCCGTCGCAGTGACTCGTGCTGCAACATCGCTGCAACCCATACCGTTCCACCCTGTCCTGTCGAGTCTTCCTGTCCTCTGCAGACTCAAACTCGGATCCCTTGAGGCGCGACAGGCTCTCAATCACCAACGACTTTCCGTGATCGATATCGCTGAAATGTGAAGGGTTGTCAGATATCCTCGGTCGCCAGGCAACCAGCTTTGCGCCCCAGCCGTTGTGGACATGTCCAAAGCAGTGGAGACGTGGCTGGGCTCTAGCAACGGCAGCAAAAAGCTGAGGACATCCGATCCGCTGCTTTTGCATTGTCATGTCCATAATGCCGTGCGGCGGACCATGCGTTATAACGATATCAGTCCCTTTTTCGATAGTAAACTCGTGGGCTCCATTGTACTGGAAGCCCCAATCGCTGCTGCCACCAGTGGCTGGAGTGTACGGACTTGTATACACCCTCAATACTGCGCCGTTCTGAAGGAGAAACTGATGTGATCCCTCATCTAGAAATATAATACCCTGATCTCTCGCCTCATGGAGCAGCCGCCTAGCGTCGCCGTAATCACCGTATTCCCCCTTGATGCTTTGATCAAGGTCTTCTTGTGCCAGCCTGCTTGCTTCAGTAATCTTTTGCTTAAAGACCAAATCATCAAGCGAGAAGTCATGGTTTCCAGCGATGACGATCTTGAGGGGCGCGTCGATTTCCTCGAGCAGGCGGATTGCTTGTTTGAAGTCATGCAGCTTGGAATCGCTCGTGAGATCGCCGCCGTGGATAGCTACGTCGGCAGATGTGTGAGGTTTTCTGTCTGCTTGAAATCTTAAGCCGTGGGTATCGGATAGGATAAGAAGTCTTGTCTTGATGCGAGGAAGCATTGCGTCAACGTTTGCTGTGGTCAGGTTCAGAGATGTGAGATTATGTGTAAGGGAAGGGAAATGAAAGACAAGGGGGGAAGAAAAAAACCCCGAGTGAAATGGCTCCAGTGTGCTGTTTATGATGTGTCAGTGAAGCAGTTGTCCTTTAATTTTTACCGAGCATCATGCCTACCTTTTATTGTAAAAGCTAAGTGGCAATGACGCTCAAGGTTTGGTGCATGAGAAGCTCAACGTTTTCTAGGCTGGGTTGGTTGTAAATAATGAAGGCGAATAAATCCTAATGGTGGTTTAGCACGTGGCTAATCACGCCATCAGTTCCAATTTTCCCGAGTCCAAATAACTCTCCTACTGTTATGCTTCGCCCAAGCTCCTTTCTTTTTCCTTTACTACAACTCTATTGAGAGCACGCATTGTAAGTTCCGCGTCTTCCATATTCTCCACCACCCACAAAGCCATGTAACTCATGCCCCCGCGAAACAGTTCCTTTCCACCAACTTTTCCAGACTCCAACAGCAAGTTTCATTATCGCCCTCTCCTGCGTGAGGCTGCGTACTGACTGGCACCATCATGGTGAGTGATCTCGCCTCGCATCTTATTATTGCTGTTCACTGACGTCGAACTTCCCTGCAGTGGGGCGGACTGATCGAAGTGCCTGTTCAAACTCCTCTATTACGGACTAACAGTCCTTTGAAGATGCCCGTTCCACCCCAGCGTGACCTCACCGACGCCGAACTCTATGCTCTTTCAATCGGCTAGGTTATCCCGGCCTACTGATGCGGCTCTACGAGGTCGACTTCCATCAGGCCAGAAGACAACGCGAAAACACCCACTTTCGACGCTTTTGCGAGAACCAGCTTGGGGTCGTGTGGAAGGAATTCAGCTGGGAGAATCATGACTAGGCGCCTGGCACAGCCCCTCCTGGACAAGATCCCAGTGGACAGTATGGCAGACTTGAAGCGGGCATTGGAATCCTGGGAATCGTTCACGATATTGGGCGTTGGGTCAGTGACCAGCTCGACTCCTATCGTCGAAACGTTGACGCTCAGGAGCAGGCTATGAATCTCAACGACCACAGCCTCAGCCTTGTCATGAGCCTAATCGAGTACATTCAAGACATCTGCGGTGCTGAGGCACTGGGAAGGGCACAGGGGAGCCATGACGACGATCAGAGCGGGTCCGGACTCGAGTTTACCTTGCTAAGAGGACCCCTTACTTTGGAGCTTGCGAGCGACAGTAGCAATGTCGAGGATGAGCCTGTGGATGAGGCTATAGAGCATAGGTCGAAAGGCGACCGCGATGGGAATGATTCTCCGAATGAGACTGAGCAGGACTGAGGCGTCACTTGACCGCTTACCTGAAGAACCTTGCTTTGGAGTTCGGGTTAGCTCGAATATCGGCTCGTAAGGCTTTACCGCGAGCCTTTTTAACAAGCCGCGACACGTCAACTAGCAACATCTGGGAACTTCCGAGGCATAGACTCCGGCCAGCGAGATACCTCTTGTATGCCCTTAGGCAGTGGCAAGTCTAAACTATATTAGTTTATAAAGAAATTAGACTATGTAGTGGATAATCTTATAATAATTTTATTATAAACTCATCCTAATAGCGTAGGTAAGTTTAGGGTCATGGTCATAGTCATAATGAGAGCAATTTCCGGCCCCGTGGCCAAAACATACCTAAAGACGAAGGTAGCGGCAGTAGACGAGAGGGAGCTTCTCAAAGGTAGGTAACAGTGGATGGCAGCCTTGATTCCTGCTCTGTGGGCTCTATATACCAATCCTCTTATATACCTGGTAAGGTCCTAATAGCCTTTACCAAAGGCCCTCAACGCATTGCTCAAGAGCCCCTTTGCATTCCGACCCGATCAGCAAGGGCCCCGCCGCCAATTGAGCTGCTGGGCCGACTTTAATCTCGAAGGGTCATGACATCAATCGCGTCAACAAGCACAGGTGGCAGCTTGCGGGCTGGAAACGTCGCCTCCCAAGCACTCATCAGCCGGATCAGCGTACCCTCCTTTTCGGGCCGAGCAACGAAGCTTAGGCCAAAAGGCCGACCGCTAGGGTCAAGGTAGCCAAGGGGAACGCATGCGGTGGGGCAGCCTGAAGGGGGTGCGTCAGTGTCTCCTCCCTCACGCGAGACTAAACTACTTACCCGCCATGGCTGCCAACGTGCAGATGGGGCCGTCGGTGGGTGCACATATGGCGTCGATTTGCAGCTCATCCATGACTTTGAAGATGGCATCGGCGCCGGAAGCTTGTTTGACAAAGGCTCGAGCTTCAGCAAGCTCTTCTATTGTCGTCTTGTCGTTCTGTGCCGCGATGAAGTATGTTTGGTCTAGCATGCTAGTCAGTTACACCGAAAACACAGCCGCTTTCAGAGCGGCAAGAGCCAAGAGCCAAGAGCAAACCTATTCCAGCTTGATGCTCCGGGTGCTTCTCGTTCCAGTCGATGATCTCTTCCAACGTCCTGACAGGCGTGCTGGTGAGACCAGCCAGGTATGCGTTGACACTGTCACGGACCTCGGCAACTGGAAGACTCGGTTAGTCGTCAGGGTTGGCAAAGCCTCAATCCAGTCGACTCACGGAGGACTTTCAAGTATCCTGGTCCACCTTTGAAGGTGATCTCAGAAGGATGGGTGAGGTTAATAGGATAATGCACAGTCCCTCCGCCCTGTTTGATGACGTCGATGGCCTTCTCGATCGCTCCTTTCTATCAAACAGGCATCTGTCAGCTGGAGAAGGACAAATTTAGGAGAAACAGTGCATGGAAGAGTGTTACTTACAACCTGTGCGAGATAGACTTCATCTGAGTCGAAGAGGAACTCCGGGAGTTTAAACTTTGGCGGATCAACGAAGCCGAGACGGATTCCATGCCAGTCGCTCTAAAACTGGACCTCTAGGGATCTCGGCACCTTGGCAGCTTGCAGGATGACGTTGGTGATGTCGGCCAGATCCTTGACCGACTTGGCCATGCCGCCGACCGTTTCAAACGTCGGGACAATCTGAAAGATGCCCTCGGTAGAGATCGTCTGGGGGGTGCATTTGAGAGCATACAGCGCGGCTCTGCTGGCCGGCGTGGTTAGCGACCCGTTAGCTTCTCCGCCGATCGAGATGGGACTGTATCCAGCCGCAACTGCAAGAGCAGACCCGGTTGAAGAGCCTCCTGGACTCTAGGCGTACAAGAGTTAGTAAAAACAAGCTCTAGAAGCATAAGACCAATATACGGGGGTTGCGATAGGCATACCGGGTTGGCAAGGTCCTTGTTGCCTTTCTTGATCTCCTCGGAGACATATGCCGCCCTTGCTTGACCACCAAGAGCTGAAAGGCCGCCGATGCCACTTTCTCCCCTTTCGCACGCGTTAGGCAAGAATTGATTCGTCTCGGGACGCGGATTAGCATACTTGCCGGCTCCAAATTCCTACCAGAACAGTCAGAACAAAAACGAAATTCGTGCAGCCAGCAAGTTTCTGAACTTACGGATAGGTTCGCGTTCCCCATGACAATCATGCCAGCCTTTGTGAGCTGTGACGAGGTGTTAGAATATCTCGGAAGGTAAGGTTAGGTGCAGGGTACACCTGTGCGTACCTCTTCTACGAGCTTCGATTGACTGGCGTTTTCGGCGTGCTCGAGCACTTTGGCACCTTGGGTCGTGGGGAGTTCCCAGTATGGGTCGGTGTTGATAATATCCTGCTCTTGATTAGATTCCAGAAGTCTCAAGCGCGAATGAGATTTCTCTATCGCTCCCAAGGCGAAAATGTCCGAGACTTGCCTTGAGGATGATAGGTATACCATGCAATGGCCCTCTGACTTTGTCTCGCTGCCTCTCAACATCCAATGCCCGTGCTTGCTCCAGGAGCTTCTCGCGAGGAGCAACTTTGATCATGGCCCGCATGACTGGTCCTTTTTTGTCAAATGCCTCGATCTGACCGAGGCAGATGTCGATCAGGTCCTCGCTTGAAAGGGAGCCATTGCCCAGAAGACGTTGAAGATCTTGGGCCGTGGCTTCGAGCATGGCCCGGTGGGTGCCAGGCCCGCCGTGGCGATTGATCTTGAGCTGTGCCATTGGTTTCCGCCTCGGGAGGCCGTCCAAGACCTGAGGATGATGGTGTGCGAGGTGAGAAAGGGTGGCTACGCCGGAGTAGGTGTGGATGAGATTGGAAGCGGAAGCGGAAGCACACGTAAGAAATGAAGGGCTCGACTCAAGGGTGGAGGCAAATGGCAGTGTTCGGATGAGGAATTGAAAGAAGCCTCGTGTTAGGCGACGTTTCTGGAGGTTGGAGAGGAGCATGATCGCCTGAGGGGCAGAAAAGGCAGGTGGGGCGCTGCTGACTTGGAAACATGCGGCTCTGCGGACGTGACAGCGCTCTTAATCACACTGTATTTTTTGTTGTAGTGAAGGCAAGCTGCCAGCAGCCAGGCATTACAGATAGCTCTTAATCACAATGCCGAGAAAGGATTGAGTAGGTACCTATAGCACAGGCCTCTTAGTTGGAAAATACACCGGATAGATTTGACTGTGGTGCACACTCTATCAGCGCTGTACGTTCCTGAATCACCAAGACAGTCTGCAGGCGGGCGGCATGCCCCACAGCGGGACGCTAAACGCTTTGTGGGGTGCCTGCTGTCACGGCGAACCCGAAGCCACTGATAACCCCTATTTAGATAGCATCTATATAAAGACTAGGGTATTTCCTTTGCTCCCTAGAGTTTCTAGACGACTTAGCTAATAGTAATATAAGCCGAGATTAGCTTCTTTATTTAATAATAATAAACTATTAGAACTTTAAGAATATTAGAAATATCTATATTATATAGGTCCTCTATATTAGCTAATATCTTTAACTTAATATACTACTTAGATACTCTACTTATTTTAGTCTTATACCTTATGCGTCTAGAACTATTCTAGTGGCATAATAAGTAAATACTTAGAGTAGGTTATTAGCTATATCTACTGAAAAGCCCTCTTCTCGTCCCGGTACTTATCTAGGTAGTTAGGAAAGGTCAAAAGACACGCCGGGCGTAGACCGCTGAAGACCCGGCCGCTCTTTTATCTGCCGTTGCAGGAACTTACCTTTCTCCGTAAATGCGCGCTACCTAACTCTGATAACCCCGCGTATAATTTATTCTGGCCGCCTAGTGTTGTCGCACCAAGGGATACGTTCACGAACCAGGAACTCTACGCTCCCTTAGATTGAATGTTGTGTCTTTGGCAGCAGACCAGCGACACGACGAGTCTCACTAGCCTATGAAGGCAAGCAAGATATGGCGGGATTGGGGAGGGATCCTGCGCGATGGTGCACGGTATGGGTTATCATGGGTTTGAAAGTTTGTAGCCTGATACCGTCGTCTTGCTAACTAGCAATCAGGGCCGGACAGTTGGCTGTTGCACTCGATCCGACATCTGATAGCAGTGAAGAGAAGAGGCAGTTAGCTACGAAGCATTCTGATCACGGACGGGAATTTGTCAGATCGAGAGAAAGTTGTCGTGTGTCCTGAATTCTTTTGTGTAGAATACACACTGACGTGGATGCCTTTGAATCACACTCCCACATTTTGAACAGAATCGTCCCCATCCCCATCATTGAGATGACCTAGTCGCTATCCTATTCATTGCCGCCTTGTCCTCAACCTGCACGTTCTCAAAGCCCTCTGACCTCCTCTCCTGCAGCTCTTGCAGTAGCGCCCTTGCCCCCAGCGTGTTCTACTCGTTCTCGCCCTCCTTCGTAGAAATCATCTGCCGTGACTTGGCGAGCATGGCCTGCGTCCTTGCTTGTTTGCCGGGGATGGCGGCGTGGAGCTTGGAAATCTTCAATGATTCTTGGAGAAGACGACTGTGTAGGCTCCGTTATTAGATCCTAAGAACGTATTACCTTTGGCAGAAGAATCAACGCGCTCGGCCTTTATAAAATCTTTCTTGAAGTAAGTAATATGTCCCAGATCATCATGGCCGTCTAGGGAGACTTCTCTGCTCTTCCCGATTTATCCAGCCAGTCTCGGGCCTCCCCAAATGCATTCCCACTTCCTGGGATGCCCTAGCCCATGTTATCTTTAATTGTTGGGTCCATGACGGTCTAGGAGTACTACAGCAAATATCAACACAGGTTGAAGGAGGCTTACCATTTGGTGTTACAAAAGTGTTCCCACCGTAGATATCTATAGGGAAACCCGTGCTATATACAGCTAGATAAAAAAAACCTGCACATCCCCCTACTTGTTTCTACCATTTAGCATTCCCAATGGCAGCCACAAGAGCTCTCCGGGCCAACCCCCAACACCGATAAAAGTATACACGTCGTCTACCGAACAAGAACTTGAGTCCTGGTCGGCCCAGTGGGCTTCTCCATTCAAGCAGTTGGTAATTGACAGCCCCTCAAAGGCCGCAGAGCCGCAGTACGTGTTGCCATTGTACTCGAGTAGCTGAAAACTGATCGTCTTCTGCCAAGACTATGCAGAAGCGGCCGACGGGCTGGGTTCAGCTGGTAGAAAATCCGGAAGTTTTCAGCCTGGGCCTACACAGCTTAAACTTAGTTTACTGGGTTTAGGGCTAATGTGACGAGAGGCAGTAGTTCCAGCTGCATAGTTGGCAATAGCAAGCCGCCGACCATCACAAAGCACCACAAGCTGTTCAATAGCTTTAGGTTCCGTGGTCTAGCTGGTTATGGCATCTCGCTAACACCGAGAAGGTCCCCGGTTAGAGCCCGGGCGGAATCACTCATTTTTGGCTGTTTGACGTTATTTCTTTTTGCTTCGTATATGGTTCTCACTTTCTGGTTCGGTCTCGGGACCCATGAGTTCCTAAAAGGTGTAATATGTTCCATTCTTAAACTACCTATACCAATCCACCACGCCTATCACAACCACATTCTCATATCGTCTCACCCCAATGCCCCATCTATACGCTCCGGTTGGTAAAGTAATTGTAGCTAGTGTCCACCATCTCGAGCGCCCTCTTGGAAGCCTCATCCAAGTCCTCCTTGGGGAGCCCGAGCACTTGGTTCGCAAGACCGTACTTGGCCTCATAGTTGCCGTCGCCGTTGGGGTAGAAAGTCCTGGCATACATGGCCAAAGCGAAACCGCTGCGGTCGCCATTCTTCAGGAGATCCATTCCCCTCTTCCATCGGGCGTTGGAGCCCTCGTACTCGATCTGCCAGTCCTTGTCCGTGGTACCCGTCACGCGCTGGATGCTGTCAAGCATGTCCCTCTGTGAAATCAGGAAGCTGGAAATCCACAGGGGCTTGTTTCGCCACTGGGAAATAGTTGTCGACTTGTCATTCTCATCCTCGGGCAGCTCCTTCAGACTCAGCAGGGCGGCAATGGCTCGGCCGCACTGGAGCCAAGTCGAGGTGTTGATGAGGGTCTTGCCATCGTCGTAGAGGGTGACCTTCTTGGGGTCGCTGCTAAAGTCGAAGCCGTACCACTGGGGTCCCTGGGCGACGGAGAACTCGTACCAGTAAGAGCAGCACATGGCAATCCAGGACGAAACACCAGCTTCCTCAATAGCCTTGATGCCGGGCAGAACGGATTGGCCGGTCATGTTCTCCTCGGCGAGGGATGCGTTGGTGAAGTCTCCACCGTAGGAGTTGGGCATGATCCAGGGGACACCAGCCTTTGCGGCAGCCTTGATGATCTTGTCCTGGGTGCCTGGGGGGGCGACAACGGACATGGAGATGGCGAGGAACTGCTGGCCCTTGAGGGCAGCGACGATGGAGTCCTCGTCGTCGTAGTCAACGGCAACTACTTTGGCTCCGGCAGGCATCTTGCTGGTGCCGCCTGCACGAGTGATGGCAGTGACTGTATGCTTGCCAGTCGCGATGAGAGCCTTGGCCAAGTATTGACCGACGGAGCCGCCAGCCTGCAGGTTGTTATTGACAAGTATTCGTCAGTGACCAAGTTACTTACTCCGACGATGGCGACTCTCTCGATGCGGTTGGTAAAGCCCGCAGGCTGGTCCTTTGCGTACTTCTGAGCCATGATGGATGTTGATATTGAGGTTGAAGTGTTGGTGTAAGTGGCTGAAGGGAGTGAGGTGCTGAAAGTTTAATCGTTAGGGTTGTCTGTACAACAGATGCTGTATTGATGAGGATGAGTTTTCTTCAACAGCGAGAGACTGCTGGCATCTTTTATAACTGAGAACATCATCATAATTATAGAAAACTCGGTTCAATATCTCGGAGTTTGCAATAACTAATCAACTCTGCTTCTTCTCCTTGCATAGGAATTCGGAGTTAGAGCGGGGTAAAGAAATTCCGAATCGGGCAATCAACATTCCGGCACCATTGGACACGATCCACGGGGTCCCCATATGTCATTCAGCAAGCCAATCAGAGATGGTCAAATACGAAAAAGGGCTAGAGGAGGCGACGCAACCAACCAAACCAGCCTCAACGACACGGCGGAGATACGACCAGGTTGTAAATCCGGCCGCTTGAAAGCAAAAGGGCGAGATGGGGAATTGGCTGATTTCTCGATTTTAATCTCGTACTTCGGAGTTTGCCCAATGGCCGGATCTGGGCTGATGAATCATGGCCCTTCGGCAGTCCGACCAAGACCGACGGGCCAAGTTCAAAGCCACGACACGAGGAGGATTCCATTGAGTGGCAGGCAACGACATGGTGAATTTGGGTGATGTGTCATCGAAGTCTAACGGTACCGACTACCTCGGATTCACTAAAAACGTAGATCCCTTCTGATTGGTGTCATAGTAGGTCCCTTGCCTGGAGAAGCTACCATTTAAGCCGTTAGTCCTATGATCTGATACCATGCCTCGATGGCTATGGTTGGTTGGACGGATGATTACGCACAAGGAAACACTGTATGTGGGCCACCCCTAGTCAGTTGTTATAAAACTGGTTTCTTTGTGATTGGCCCAGGAAGACCATAACATTAGCGACCTAACGGTGATCCAATACCAGTCTGTTTCTTCGGTTGTACTATATCTTATATGATCAGCTTAAATATTCTACCTAGCGATCGACTAGCAAAGTTCCAGGCCAAGCAGGGCTTTTCTAAGATCAAGCTCAATCAATACATCAGATATACTGCGTCTTTAAAGCCTTGATAGCCTACTGCTCTGTGCCCTGCAACAATGACACCCAATAGACAGATACTATTACCGCCAAATATTACAGGATAAACCAGATATGCCCAGGCCACACGACACTTCAAAACTCGGAGTTCATAAACTACGTCTCTTTTCCGACCATCATATACTTGATACATCAAGGAACTTCATCAACCATGCCCTAGCATCAACTCAATTATCTAGCTTTGCCTGGCAGGGTCAAGCGTGACCTTGTTCTTCGTAATAGCATCAATCTCGTCAAGAATCTCAGGCGTCAGCTTGTCCAGAATCTTGAGCGCCCCCACGTTCTCCTCCAGCTGCTCCGGTCGACTAGCCCCCGTAATCACACTGCTCACGTTGGGGTTCTTGAGACACCACGCAACAGCAAGCTGGCTCTGACTAACACCCAGCTTCTCAGCAATGGGCTTCAACTGCCGGACCTTTTCAATCTCCTCTTCCCAGTCATCGGTCCCAATACGTCCGCGCATAAAGTCAGCAAAGCCGTCTTTGCTGGCTCCAAATCGCGAATCCTTGGGTGATTGACCGTCGACCACGTCGTTGTACTTGCCAGAGAGCAAACCCATCTTGATCGGGCTGAATGTGGTGAGCCCTAGGCCTACACGCTCGTACAGACGCTGGAACTGGCCCTCGACCTTGTCGCGAACCAGCATGTTGTACTGAGGCTGCTCTACGATCGGGGGGATCATCCGAAGGTCGCGGGCGATGCCAACCTGTGACTCGAGTTAGATTCCGCTTTGTGAAATTGGAGAGAGGAAACCCACAGCTTCGGCAATCTCATCAGGGCTCCATTCAGAAGTGCCCCAATAGAGCGCCATGCCCTGGTCAATAACAAAGTTGAAGGCTCTCACGGTCTCCTCCATGGGTGTGAGTCTGTCTGGGCGATGCGCGTAGACAATGTCAACGTATTTCAGCTGAAGACGGGCCAGCGAAGCTTCCAGACCCTCGATGATATGCTTCCTCGACAGACCATGGTTGTTGACCAGAATCTCTCCATTGACGGCACCCCAGTTGATTTCTAGCCAAATGTCAGTCCAGCATCACTCCTTTGCAATGCTTCGGGTTCTTACTAGTGCTGATGACCAGATCACTTCGCTTCCAGCCAAAGTGCTTGATAGCCTTTCCCATAACAATCTCCGATTCGCCGGCAGTGTAATTCTCAGCCGTGTCGAAGAAGTTGACCCCGAGATCATAAGCCTTCTTCATGCAAGCAAACGCCTGCTCATCTTGGGCATAGCCTCCATAGGTCATCCAGCCTCCAAGGCTGATGGCAGAAACATGGAGTCCAGACCGTCCAAGACGGCGGTAGATCATGCCGGTGTTCCGGGGTTCAGGCCACGCCATTGTGCAGGATGTTGACGGCAGTTGCGGGTTGTCGGATCAATTGATCTGTTTTCCCAGGGTTTTAATTAATACCCTTGGACAAAGGTATGCAAGCTTGCCAGTGAACCTGTTGCAGTTTGTCAGGCCGATTGAGTCAGGCCGAAGGAGTCAGACCGACGGAGAAATTCTCGGCGCTTGTTACGCTCAGGTGCGGGGACGTCATCGGCACCATCACCAAAAAAGAGGGGGACCAGGGTGTGATGGCGCGAGAATATCTCCGAATTGTGTCATCAGTACGTCTTGGAGGCGATCAATTTAGGCTGTTATGGTCTGGTCCTGGTCCTCGACGTCTCTGGGCATCGATTCGAGCAGCATGCGAGTCAGGGGAGATGGCGACCGAACGAGATACCCCAGATCCAGCGGTGGCCAGCATATCTGGGACGCCTGCTCCTCCATGAATTGGTACGTAGGCATAAAAATGTCTGGTTGCGCTGTCAAGAGGTCTGCGGTCTGGAAAGCCGCATCCGAATTGGCGTGGAAAGCAGCATCGGTGTCGCTTGAAGGCTCGATCAAAAGCCCCGAGCCCGATACGGCGTCCAGCTTCATCGTAAGCAGTGATAATAGGGTGCGATTTCCTCCTCGGCAGGAGGATAATATGTCTCGTAGTTGGTGTAGTATTGGCCCTGGTTGGTCAGTTGGCATTGTAGAGTGATTGCTGGCCATCGCATCAATTACAGCCGTAGCGATCTCAAAGGTTTTGAACTCCTGTGCCTCTTGTAAGTTCCTTGTGTCGCGATATGAATCGTCGTCGAGCCAGAAACATACCAAAGTTGGTCCATGAGACTCGAGGGCCGTCTTGGGGAGCTCAGAGACCAGGCTCAAAAAGTCCTTTGCAATGTTAATCGGATTCATCGCCGGAATGACGATTCCAAAGCGCAAAGCTGCCCTCCAAAGAACAGCGCGCATCCATTGTCGCGTGACAAACATGTCTGCGCGCTGAACTTCGTTGGTAGGGCCCCAGTCGTCATTGTCAACAGAGTCGTGCAGTTTCTGCTGGAGAAGCTCGAGACAGCTCTGGGCGACGGACGCCATGTTGGGTATATCCGAGTCTGCGTCCGAATTTCGCAAGATCTCGAAGATCCCAGACTGGTCGAATACCCAGAACAGATGGACCAACTTCAGGAACGC
>JABFFE010000324.1:0-24299 GCA_013623625.1 Fusarium setosum | reverse complement strand
TTATTAGATAGAATTTAGCTAGTATATTAGCATTAGGTTAATTATAGTGCTAGAGATATAGAAAGACGACGTGTTCTTTGTTATAGTGAAGGCAAGCTGCCGGCAGCCGCGCACTTCAGATAGATACCAACGGCGTTCTATGAGGATTGCCGCCTGCTCAGGGTCGCCTGCTTCAAGCTCGGCCAGCATGCGTGCTATATCCAGCCAGGTCTTTGGGTCATACAGAGCCACGTGGATCTCAAACAAGAGCTGAGAATACGTGATGAGAACCGGTGCGCCCGTTCTGGTGACCCCTGGTATCGCTCTGTCGATGAGCCTTTGGAAAAGTGCATGCATGCGAAACTCCAAGTCGGCCAACGTCACAGGGCTCCCCGGTATTCTGGGTCTTGCCAGCGCGCAATTCTCAGAACCAGCACGCAGACACTCGGTGAGAAACCCACCGGGCCACGCATCGGTGACACTGTCAAGCGAGTACCAGGCATATCCGTCGAGCTCCCGGTAGTCCTCGAAGTCCTCGGCCCCGTCCAGGATCAAGCGGCCGACTTTGTCAGGGAACATTTTGGCGTAGATCTGGCCGATGGCTGTGCCATAACTGAAAAGATGGCCGGTTAATTTGTCCTCGCCGAGGGCCTTTCTGATCTCCTCGAGATCCCGCGCAGTCGAGGCGGTACTAAGAAAGCGCCCGAGATCGCCGTGCGCCTTGTGACAGGCAGCAAACATAGCGTGGTTGATCGTGTCAAGGGTTCTCAGTTGGCGTATCCCATCTGGTACCTCCTCGCGATACTGCTCGTTGAGCACCCTCCAGCGGTCGCGGTGGGTGTCGTCAGGGTAGCAGTCGACGACGGGATGTGAAGCGTTGACTCCGCGAGGATCCCATCCCAGGACATCGAACTGGCCGTTGCTGAGGCGCCGTGTCACCCCCTCGGCCATATCCCACACTGCTTCAACGCCGCTCGCACCTGGACCACCTGGCTGGATAACAATCGTGCGGTTGCTCTTGTGGCCTGGCGCAGGTCTTGAAGTTGTCGAGGTCGACACTTTTGAAGTAGTGGGAGCCAGGCCTGAAACCTGAAACTTGTTCACGGCGAGGCGGACGATGCGAGTATCGCGCTTTTTCTGGTAGTCGAGTGGCACGTCCAAGTAGCCACATAGATAGATGCCCCGTCCGCAGTATGGGTCGTCTCGACCAGCACATTCCTCGTCGTGGTCATCACTGGTGCTGCCCCAACTCCAGTGGTCGGGATCTGGGTCGAATAGACCAGCCCACGTCTGATGCGGATCGGTGTCGTTGAGGGGAGGCGGGAGAGTTCTATCGGTGCAGGGAATAAACCGAAATGGATCTTCGGGCTGGAGGAATACGCCATACGGAGACACTGCAAGGTGTTTCGTCGTTGGGTTTGGTGGGTATAGGCATACATGTTTGAGCCCAGCAACGCAAGCGACGACGAAGATGGCGATTGCTATCGGAGCATCAAATCTCCTGGCGGCTTTAGGCTGTGGACTATCGACCTGGTCTTTCGTGGCGGAAGTCTCCATGGTCGGCGATGTTGATGGGTTTGAAGTGATGGTCTGGTTGCGCCGGGGGAGTATGGATATATATGTCCCTCGGGTAGAATTAAGTTCAAGGTAAACGACGAATCAAGTAATTTTGAGTATAAGGATGCGTTGCGCAAGGCATCAGGTGCAATATCTTGGGAGTGTAAGCTGATGTGTTCTGTTCGCCTGCATGACTGCCTGCATTTTTGGTATTGCAATAAGGTTCAAAAGTATGCATGAATGCTGAAGGAAAAGGCCGATACAGAGTTATTCAAATACTGGGCCACTAAAGTGATACAAGCTGGTTTTCTCATTCGCTCGTAAGTAAGCAGTTGAGAATCAGTCTGGGGTCCTCACAGGAGCAACAGTGCAGCCAATGTCACATCTAATCTTCAGCAGACAAGCCAACCTGGGTTCTAGGCCAGCTGTTAATAAGAAGCTTTGAGATTGTTCGGTATGAGCAGTTTGATCCCAAAAGGGATACCCCCACAGATTGACATGGACACATGGTAAGTAAGAGTGTCACTACGCCGCACTCGTTGCATACTTTGTATTGGTTGCCTAACTGACATTAAGATACCGTGGAATTGAGCAAAATACGTGTTGTTGGGATACATCGTGTGCCTAGCAATTACTGTGAAGGTTGATCTGATCTTATGGGTGATAGCCTTGACTCTGTACCTCGACCTTTCTGATGGAGTAAGAGCCCTTACAGAGGCGTTCGTATTTGAGTAGACAGCTTTAAAGAATGCATACTCTTGTCCCCACGGCCCTTTCACTTCACTAACTCTCTCCGATGGGCGTGAGGCACAAACTGCCAGATACTCGACGCTGGAGTCCATAACCTCCCGGGGCGGTGGCGTAGTTGGGAGCGCGTCAGACTGAAGTTCACTTCATTCATCGTCATCTGAAGGTCACCGGTTCGATCCCGGTCCATCCCAGCGAGCAAGCTAGTTGACTCAGTCAACTCTTTCTTTTTGCCAGATTTATCATTTGGTACCGCTGTTTAACGTTGGGGTGGGGCACCAGGGTTCAGAGCCGCATCCCACTAAGGTTTCGCTTAAGCAAGCATGAGCTCTACGGTTTGAAGTTACGCTTTATTAATGCAGTAAATATGTTGCCATCTGAAGGTTAACTGGTTTGCTCGGTTCGTGCCTAGAGTTTCTCAAGGTGCCACCACGTTTTCTTCTGGGTTCTGGAGCTCTTTTCTTGTCATGTTTCTGGTTAAAATTAGTTGTCTTGCCTTATGAAGTTCTAGCAAATTGCCTATTAGTGACTATAGCATGGAAGACCTGGCCCCGTCAACTCGCACCAGCCAATAAGCGACTGAGCATGCTGACACCATCTCTATGACAAGTTCGGATACTATATCCATGGAAGTTTTCGCACTTTGTGATTTCTCACACATGTCTAAACGAATCGTTAAAAAACTCTATTGCACCAAGATATCTATTTTTAAGCCTCGTTCGAGGGATACAGCACCTTCTCCAACGGCGCAAACTCCTCCTTGATTGTCCTCGTGCTCACAAACCGTTGCAGATGGGCCATCGTTCCAGTCTTGTCATTGGTGCCCGAATCGCGAGAACCACCGAAGGGCTGTTGAGCAACGACTGCACCAGTGCACTTGGTGTTCAGGTAGAAGTTTCCAGCAGCGTGCTTCAACACATCCTGTGCGTGACGGAGGACATAAGGGTCCTTGGCAAAAACAGCGCCTGTGAGAGCATACCGTGATGTTGTGTTGAGGGTCTGCATGGTTTCTTCCCAAGCGTTATCAGGGAACACGTAGATTCCAAGGATCGGGCCAAACAGCTCCTCGGTCATGACCTTGTGACGCGGGTTGGTGGTTTGGTAAACAGTCGGGTGCACGTAATAGCCCTTCTCCTTGGAAGCCTGTCCACCGAGAACCAGCTCAAGCTCGGGATCGTTCTTGGCGTCCTGGATGATCTTGTTGAGCTTGTCGAATGCAGCTTCGTGAATGACGGGGTTGATAAAGTTTTCATAGTTCTCGACATCTCCCACTTTGAGCGCGGCCACCTGCTCCTGGAGATGTTGCTTGAACTCGGGCCATACCGACTCGGCGATGTATACTCGTGAGTTGGCCGAACACTTTTGTCCTTGATATTCAAATGCGGCTCGGACTGTGTTTAGGGTTGCACTCTTGACGTCTGCGGTCGGGTGGATAAGGTGCCAGTTCTTTCCGCCGGTTTCTCCGACAACTCGGGGGAAAGAGTTGTAGATCTCGTCTCCGATGCCGTTGCCAATCTTCTTCTGCAGACCCTTAAAGACCTTTGATGAGCCAATAAAGGACAGAGCTCCAAACTCGGGTCGCTTCAAGACAGCATCGGTAACCTCCTCGGGGTTGCCAGGAACGAATTGGATTACGTCTTTCGGAAGGCCGGCTTCCAAAAGAATCTGATGCAACAACCAACTAGCATGGATAGATGAGTCAGAGGGTTTCCAGAGAACCACATTGCCTAGCAAAGCAGCCGGGCCGATAAGAGTAGCACCAAGGGCGGTAAAGTTGAAGGGGGAGACGGCGTAGACAAAGCCCTCCAGGGGTCGATACTCCATCTTGTTCCAGACACCGGGGGTCTGAACCTTGGGCTGCTGGGCATACAGCTTCCATGCCTCGTCGATGTAGTGGCGGAAGAAGTCTGCTGTCTCTGCCGGTGCATCAATCTCAGCCTGGTAAATGTTCTTACCCAGGCTAAGCATAGTGGCGGCGACCATCTCTGAACGATACTTTCCTGTGATTAGCTCGGAAGCCCTCAGGAAGATAGCGGCTCGGTCTTCGAAAGGCAGGGCCTCCCAAGCGGGCTTCGCCTTAAGCGCAGCATCGATGGCAGCGTTGACCTGGTCAGGTGTTGCGGTTGCATACTCTGCGATAACTTCCTGATGGTTGCAGGGGTTCTGCTGCTTGCGGGTGTGCTTGCTTGCGACCTGGGGCATGTTAGTGTCTAAATAAGTCTAGATAGGAGAAGAGTAACCTACAGTTGCGCCGTTGATCTGGATAGGGATGTTGACAGGGAATGTGCTCTTGAGCTTCTTGATGGTCTCCGTGAGTTGAGCCCTCTCGGGCGAACCCTTGGCATACTCGGGCTAGACCAATGTCAGAACAATACTAGCGGAGATTGAAATGCAATGCATCATACCATCTTTTCATTCTCAAACTTGGGAGGGTTCCAAAGCCTCAGTGACCTCTTGACCGACACAGTCGTGGCACCACATTGGCGAGCAGCACGTAGGCCGGCCAGGGGTCGCCGTTGAGCCAATAGAGATCTCTGCATGTCGAACGATTGTTGAAGCACCAAACAAAGACAAAGCTACAAGATCAATCACCTATGCCGGCTATTTCCAGTCAGAGATTCAGAAGATTACTTATCACTTCTTATGACCGTGGTTGGACACAATGTCGGGAGGCCATCCCGACAATACATGTTCGCGCCGATGGCCAAGCCGACAACCACAGAGATTCTGGCCGACACTAGCCTATCCACGCCATCATCCCACTTTCTTTCTTTTTCCAGTCATCGATTGGCCCGCGTGCTCCTCGTCGCTTATCATTTAGATTGACGTTACTGCATGATCACGTCCCCGTGACCACCTCTGGCCTCCCCCGCATCCGCCACATTGCGAGTACCAAGTGGAATACTTTCAAGCCGTCTCCGAGATAGGAACGTCGGGAATTCCTCCCGGCTTCGTCTATTCGCGGGGGTTTGTTCATGAGGATGAGAGGCTTTGGGGGGGAGGGGGTTGTGGAGGCCCATTGGTGTGGAGTTGGATAGTGTCATTGATATATGGGTGTGGAAGAATGTCATAAGCTTGAGACGATGCCATCAAATCTCAAGTCAACGAATTTGCGTCTTATCATGTTCTCCAGAAGTGCCATTTACGGCCGCAGGCAGTTGCTGCCGCTATCATCTCGCATCTTTGACGGCAGGCGGCTCATCACCGATGCAGCAATCAAGCCGGCGATCAAGCCCGCTCGGGTTGCTACCGTGGAGGAGCCGTCACCCCTCTCCAAGCTGCCTACAGGGGTGCTGCTGCGGTCGGTGGCATTGACAACTGTCATGGCAACGAGCTGGCTGTTGAAACCTTCTCTAGCTTTTCTCGCTGTAATTACACAGTCGAATTCCGCCTTTTTAAATCCGGACAAGAACCCTATTCTTAACAGAGTCCTTAAATGGACGATTTACGACCACTTTTGTGCCGGAAATAGCATCCCCGAAGTATCTGGTACAGTCAAGTACATCAAGAGATTGGGTTACCATGGCATCATTCTTGGATACTCGAAGGAGGTCGTCTTGGATCCCAACGTGGAGCTCCCACAAACAGGTGTTGAAGAGTATCCGATCGAGTGTTATAGAATTATCGACGAGTGGAAAAAGGGAAATATTGAGACCCTAAACATGATCGAGGCGGGCGATCTTCTCGCACTCAAGTAAGGCTCACAGCATCCCTGAAATGAACGAAAGCTAACTTTATCTCAGAGTAACTGGCGCTGGTCCTATTGCTGTGGATGCCATGCAGGCTGGTCGACCTATGCCCAAGTACTTGCACGACGCTCTGAACGAGATCTGCAACGAGACGAGGAAAAGGGGATGCCAGCTCTGGGTCGATGCCGAGCAGCAGGCTTTGCAGAAGACTCTAGATGACTGGACTATTGTTTTGATGCGAGAACATAATCGAAATGGAACTGCCTTGGTCTACAATACCATCCAGGCTTACCTCAAAGGCGCAAGGGCAAATGCAGAGCGACATATTACGCTGGCTGCCCAGGAGGGCTGGACAGCAGGCATCAAGCTAGTCCGTGGCGCATATATCGAGAACGAGGTTCGTTCTTTGATTCACGACACGAAGGAGGACACGGATCGTTCATACGATGACATTGCCGATATGTTCATCTCAAGGAGACTGCCCCAGAAGATTGCAAACGTCAAGTTCCCCGACGCCGCACTTGTGCTAGCCACCCACAACGCCGACAGCGCACAAAAGGCTCTCCGCACGCATCAGTATCGTGTTGCCGCGGGCTTGCCCACGGTTCCGATGAAGTGCGCTCAGATTATGGGGATGGCGGATGAGCTGAGCTGCAAGCTGCTTCAAGACTATGAGCAAGCCGCGAGCGAGTCAAAGGTCACACCTGAGACGCCGCGGATTTTCAAGTGTCTGCCTTGGGGCTCTGTTCAGGAGTGTGTTGGATACCTTTACAGACGGGCGGTTGAGAACCGGGGGGCTGTTGAGAGGACACAGCATATGGCGCAGGCGATGAGACAGGAGCTTCGACGGAGGATATTTGGTTAGGTATAGATGAGACTGACAATTAAAAGATGGAATCACAAGTTTGCGATCAAAATTGTATGATAATTGAGTGAGATGTTTGTGTCGGTGGTTCGCAAGTACAGAATAGGCTGCCTCTTAATGTCCTGGTTTGTCTATAGCACATATCATCTTGTCTTAATTACCCTTGCAAATCTACCCTAAACTCCAGTATAATGTCTTAATTCTTAGCCTTTTCCTGCTCCAACTTGGTCAATACTTCACTCTTGGGTTGTTCATCAGCCCATCGGGTTCGAGGCAGCTCAAACGTGGACGAGATCCGTCCATATGACATGCCGCCAAGCTGTGCGATAGGCCGTAGCTTGTCAAGCTCGATATGGCTAAAGTCTTCGTTTGCTGCGTCCTCCTGCACCCAAAAACGAGTCGCTTTAATCAGGCAGATAGCAGCGCTGCTCATGCCTGGTTTGTGGCCTTCAAACTCCTTGATATCTACAATCTTGCCCTCTATGGATAGCACTGACTCCTTCACTCGCGATGGTTTGACAGTAGTTGTTGGAGCTTCCGTTAAGCCGGTGACGTCCCATTCAGAAAGGCCATAGGGAGCATCAATTGAGGATGCGCTTACTGCCTCAATCATGTTTTCGGACACCGTGTTAATGACACACTCTCCTGTTTCTTTCAGGTTCCGATATGTATCCTTGACAGGCCCAGAGCGCGAGGAGAAGCTGACGATGAACATGGGTGGATCATGATCGACGACCTGAAAGTAACTAAACGGCGCGAGATTCTTGGTCCTGCCGTCTGCAGAGAGCGTGCTAATAAAGCCGATAGGACGAGGGGCAATGCCGGAGATCAACAGACGGTAGTTTTGCGCAACAGATCGATCTGGGGAGTAGGGGTCGATCTCGTGGTGAACCTTGTCCTCGGTAGCGGGAGGAGGGCCAGTGCGGACGCCCTCGCCGTAGGACCAGGATGGATCGGGGGACTTGGTGATCTCGATGGGAGCGCCGGAGTGGTCAAAGTCGGGGCGATCGGCTATCGTCTCGTCAAAGTTTGTGACCTGTTGCACCGCCGAGAACGCCGGCTTGGCTGCAGGAGCGGCTGCAGACGAGGTCATCCTGACTGCCGAGGGTGGCATTCTGCACGTCCTCAACGGCCTCAAAAATGGAATTCTAGATCAGTTCTATAGCCACATGATCAAAGTCTTGGCCAGTGCCAGACTCACCTTTGTGCGAGGATGGAGCGGATTGGATGCACCCTTGCAAGCATCGTCGCCTTGGTGTCAATGACTGGCTAGAAAGTATCCTCGTGCAGCCTCAAAACAGACCAAGTCTCGTCCAATAAACAGCGTGCTCGTCGTGCCTCAACTACTGGTCGACCCTCGAATCCTTCAGTTGGGGAGGGCGTCGGGACTATTATACCGACTTTCCCAAAACGGCTATATGCGGGTACTAAAGATGGCGATAAGACTTTGAGGGCGTCGGACCGACGTTCCGGCCTGTGACAAATCTAACATCCGATAACGCACCCTGCCAAGGCCGTCGATAAGCTCCCTCAGGCTAGCTTTCCCCCAAGCTCAGGCCCGGAACGTGGTTCCATCAAAACATGATAAGTCGGAATCATCCCCCGACATTTTTTGTTTCCTCTCAAGTCGCCGAATCGCCCGCCCCGTACCCAATCACCCCCCGTCTCCGCCTGGAACAGCGTCTGCGTGTTGCAATGCCCAACCAGCAGGATCAGTTCAGAATAGTTAAGAAATGTCCCAAAGCGTGCGTTGCCCATTCTCCACTCCAGCCTGGCTTGTCCCGTCTCCAACCGTTCCCCCCTCTTCCTCCCCTCCTCAGCTGACAACCTGCAAGTTGTAAGAGATGTCGGTCCATGAAGGTCAAGTGCTCGGGCGCACAGCCGTGTGCAAGGTGTGGCCGAAAGAACGAGAGATGCATATACGAAGCTGAGGAAAAGAAAGTGTCGGTGCCAGAGAGGTATGTTGTGCTACCCTACCCTGCTTCCGTGGCTTGTTGTCTCATTCCTCGTCCCGCCACACAGTTACCTCCGGGCTCTGGAGAGCCGTCAGGAAGGCCTTCCGACCCCCGGGTCTCTCCGTGATGCTGCGGGTCATCGCCGGCCCCGCCCTAGACACTCTTCCGTCTCCGATTATGGGTCCTTGACCGTGGTTCCACCGGACGGGTCCGTCATTTCGGGACAGGTTGACCCGGAGGAGGGTGAGTGGCTGACCGTGTTAATGATCGCGACGCATGTGTTGACTTGGATCCCTTGCAAGGCCTGACCCTAGGAACACCAGAGGGAGAACATCTAGACGATGACAGCCAAGAACCGGACTCCATACCTAACGAGGTCCTCGAGCCTGCTTTCCGACAGAACCCCCTAGTTGACAATGACTATGTCTTCGGGCGAGCTCTCGGGAGATACTGTAAGTGTGAAGACCCCCTTTAATGTCAACTGCACTGACAGTGCAATTAGGGTACATGGGCCCTGCATCATCCTGGGCTTTTTGTCGACGAGTCTTGGCCCTGGTTGGCAAACATCTCCCAGAAGCCAATAATGACCCTCCCCCATGGCATCTCGACGGAGTCGCGTTCCGGTTACAATGGAGGCCGCTGATGCCCGATGAACAGCCGGACGTGTCGAATTTGCCTCCGTCGGATTACGCCCTTTTCCTTATCCAGACTGCCAGGTTTTATCTCGGCCCGCTTGCTTCTCTTATTGATGAGACCGAGTTCAAGCATCATTTTCGAGAGCTTTACGAGGATGCTCCGGCCAAAGCGACGACTTGTAGGCTATGGTATGCGCAGTATTTGCTCATGTTGGCATTTGGCAAGGCCTTTTTAAGTGGCAAAAGCCTTGATGGAAGTCCTCCCGGGTATCAATATGCTGCCAGAGCCATGCCTCTGATGCCTGAGCTGGCAGGCATTGCTTTGGACCCAGTCCTCTCAGCCCAGGCTCTCACTCTGGCTGCCATCTACTTCCAGTCAATCGATATGAGAGTAGCAGCTTTCCAACATGTACGACGCGCTCTGATCCTCTCATTTCCACATGCCACGACTAACAAGTCTCTCAGATAGGACAAGCCCTCCGGATCTGTGTGCTGTCTGGGTTCCACAGACACATGCCAGAGGAGGCTGTCGGCGCCCAACACTCCAAGCGCTGTCACAAGATATTCTGGGTTGTCTACATGCTGGATCAGGAATTCGCTGCGCTTATTGGGGCAACAAGCTCTATCCGCGACGAAGACATCACAAATAAGCTGCCTTCTCAGGCTGACAACTCCCTCAACGCCCTCAGTCTGACCCTTCACGTCCAATTAGCTCGTTTGATAGCGCGTCTTTTAGGAAGTAGGTTACTCGCTGAATACCCAAGGCTCTGCAGTTGCTGACCAGTTCGTAGCGGTTTATGGCGTGGGCAAAGACTATGATGGCACTCTTCTCAGCGACACGCAATCCATCCTGAGAAACTTGGCCGAGCTGAATCGAGACCTAAACACCATTATTAACAACCATTTTCGAGATTCAATTAGCAAAGCCTCCCGAACTGCGACGAGGCTGCTTCTTCAGTATCACCATGTAAGTTGTAAGCATGATGGTATTGACCGAGCTGCGAGCTGACATGGCAGTGTGTGGTTCTTACAACGAGGCCCCAGATAATGTGCGCGTTGCACATGCATATAGAGCAGTCAAAGACCCAAGTCACACGCGGCCTTAGCCTTTCTCCTCCGGTATCATCATTAATACAATCGTGCGTTGACTCGGCTCAAGCCATCTTGAGAACACTTCGCGCCTTGGCAGATGAAGATCTCATCGGTAAGATGCCCCTGGTCTCGATCCGTGGGCAGCTCTTTAACATCAACTCCCAGAGGCCTTCCTACCCTTCCAGATCGAATACGCCTCATCATCTGCGTTTCTCCTCCACCTGATCCCCATAATCTGCCCCTCGCTCCTCCCAGATTACTCCTGGCGCGACGACGTCCGCTACGTGCTTGATACGCTCATCGCCAAGGGAAGCTTGATCGCCCCCCTTCGAAAAGTAGAGCTTGAACAGCTGGAGCAAAAGCTTTCTGCTCTGACTCCGCCAAGTGACATCGCCACTCCCCAGCTTCCTGCAGAGATGCATAATGATATGCAGGAGCATGAGAATAACGAGCCAGATATGCAGGGTCACGTGCCCGATGAGACGGGTTGGGATCTCTTCGCGGCTAATGCTATGGCTGGGCTGACGCCTGGAGAGTTGTTGGATCTGGCGGAACAGTTGGATGTGGATAGCTTCATGTACCAGCCTGAGATGTAGGGTAGGTGCAATTGACAGCATCACATGTTTATCAGGCTTCCCACGCGGAGGCACAAGGCCCTGTTCCGAATTAGATTTAAAACCTAGAGTCACTCGATTCTATTGGTATCTTTTGAAGCAACTATACCAACGGAGAAAAGTCCAAGAAAGCATTCATATATCATTCTGCCTAAACCGTCTGTTCACATCGATTAAAGGAACGCATTAGCCAGAGAACACCTTACCAAAATTAACACATTGACCTGGGGTGGCTGCCAAGGTTTGGTTCATAAAAGACGCCGAAATCGGGCCACTTAGCTACTCAACACGTGAAAACCCCGCCAAGTTGGCTGGCCTTGCTCGATGCCTGGTAACTCCGTCGGGCCTTTTGAGGAACTTTTGGTCAAACCACCAAACGTGGGGAGACAAGACAGGGTTAGAGGCGCCATGGTCTATCGGTGCCCTCGCGCTATCGGTCGTGCACACCTTAGATAATCGATTGATCGGGGACCAGCAAATACCGAGTTCCTGGCATTGACCTTACCCCCTGGTTCACGGGCTGCAATTGGCAAGTCGACCGGTCTTGGCAGCGTTCTTTTTTATCTTATCTGATCATCTGATAAGATGGTCCTGGCCCAAGACACCCTGGCAAGTCTCTTTTGTCAATTATTAATCCCTGAAGGCTAATGCTGCATCAGGCAGGTCGTATCATGTAGCTTGCTTGGCCGTTGGAACTAGCCGATTTAACCGCTGGAAGATGGATCCATGTAATGGATCTTTGCATGGCAGCCCAGCTGTGTGATTGAGCACCAGGCTCGGATCTTGGCGAAGGTCCACTGATGGGTCTGGGGCTAATCGAGCTGCATCTTTCAGGTGAAGTGGCAAATTATATCCGATTTGGAGCATATGACCTGACCCGCTGTCATAACAATTGCTTTATTACAAGGTAACTGGGTGTGGAGTGGAGCGTAGGTTCCTCGTGGGAGGCAACCGAATGTTGGTCTTGAACTTCACCTAGCCATCTCTGGGGTCTTTGCGTAGTGGTTGCAATACTGGTTGGTTTGGGGCTGTCACAAATCAAAGCAAGTGAGAGCGAGGCCATCACAACCTCAACTAAATGAATGTTGATTGGTGTCAAAACAAACTTCCAGTTATTCCCGGTGCTTCCGGACTTGGTAGATGTCCCGACAAGGTTATCGATCCTCCGGCGTTGGTTGATGCTAGTGCGAGTGCTTTTGTCGTCACAATGTCACCGTTTCGATCTATCCCGTACTCGGAAAATGACAGCTCGCTTGGCCGCGCTTTCAAGATGCAAGGCGATGGCTTCTAATCTACATGGATTGTGACCGGGTTGGGTTTATTGGAAATGACTGGCATTGTCCACAGTGTTCCTTGTTGTGAAGGCAAGCTGACGGCAGCCATGCACTTCAGTTAGACTGGCATTGTCTGTTTCTAGGGAGGAGTCTACTGTTGGTTTACACCAGTCCCAACCATGACAGAGGCAGAAAAGAGATACAAGAGAGGATATTTTAAGTGATGACTATTTTGGCGTCATCTCCATTCATGACTTGTTCGTTTCTTCAACTGATGCTCAGAACGCACATTTCTCATTCATCGTGTTCATAAACTAAGCAGTAAACTACTATCGTGTGATATCCCTATCATTAGACCGTAGCGAATCCATAGAACCCTTAACCACCTTGCTGCAATTTCTCCCTCCCCTGACGGGTATATTGGTGAAGGGTTAACCCTTCCGGAAAGCCTCCTCACACGCTTGGCTGAGATCCAGAACGCTTAGGCAAAACATCGCCTCGAGCACGATTCTCCATCTGCCTAAGACGCTCTGCACGCTGTGCTTGCTGGCGGCGGCGCCAGAGGAAGATGGCACCAACCAGGATCAACGCGGCACCCACGACGGAGCCGACAACGATGCCTGCAATTGCACCCCCACTGAGCTTGGAACCTCCTGAGCTGCCGGAATCAGAACTTGAGCTATCGGAGCCGTGAGATGAAGTCGCCTTGTGGGTAGCTGTGACGGAAGGGTTGACGGTGGCGCCGGCTTCCTTATCATCCTCTCCCGGCTCAGTGGCGTTGAAGCAGGGGATTTTGAAGTTGAAGTTGGACTCTTCGACAAAAGTGATGTCGGCGCAGGCGTAAAAGGTCTGGTTATGGGGAGCGTTCCAATCGGCACGATAGATGACTTGCAGAGTAGCCTTGTCGCCGGCTTTGATGGAAGAAGGCAGATCTTTGACGTCCACGCAGGTATGACCGGGGTTGAGGTCAGAGATACTCTTTTCCTCGATCAAGGTTTCGAAATCGTCGTTGGACTTGGGATCTACGTTGGATACCTTGGTTAGATTCTCATCCTCGGTGGAGAGATTCAGTAAAACAGAGACATGTTGGGAGACTAACTATCAGAGTAGGAGATGCTGATCTTTGAGTTGTAGTAATCATCCTGACCGACAAGTGCAACGGCGCCACCGGCTAATCATTACGTTAGCACTGAAACAGGGCCTGGCTTGAATAAAACTGACTGATAGGAAACTCGGTGCGGTTGCCAGCGGATGCACGCGAGCCGCAAGGAGGCGTGTTATCCATATCCCCAGACCAGACTCTGTCCGGAGGCCACATGAAGGCAGCCGGGCCCATCTCATCGTCGGTCACGCTGGCTGTCGACTCATCTGCTTCCGACTCCTGCGCGACTGCAAAGGACGCCAGTCCAAGGAGTAGTAGAGTCTTGAGCATCTTGGGCGAAGTGAGAATTATGAAGCAATAATGCAAAAAAAAAAAAAAGAGGAGACCCAATTTTACGGATGGACAACAGAGGTGCACGCGAGCAAGGAACGGGAGCCAACCGACAAGATATACTCAGCTCGTCCACCAAGGCCCAACCGCTTTGGCATATGCGCGACTTAATTTTATGCGATGCAGATGACCGAGGCATGAGAAATCCCGGCCAAGAGAAAGCCCAAAAGAACCCTGCCCGCACTCTAGTACTGCAGCCAAGAAACTGGGTTCGGCTGCTTGGCTTTTGGCCGAAGCGGCAGGCCTTTTTGAATCAGATTTATCAGATGATCTGATAAGCGGTGGAGGATTTTCCACTAGAGTTAAGCTCGTGGGACCAGGGGAGAGGCCTGAGCGCGTTGCTACCCTTCCGGAGACTCGGGACTCTCTCCACTTGATCGGATTTACATGCCCCAAGGGGCTAAGGACCATGCGATGGCAGGGGCAGGCCTGGCTGAAAATCAGGCAATGCCAAGTCCTATGTCGGCGAAGGCCATTCTTGTTGGCCAAGATGGAGTGTCCGATGGGTTTCCGAGGACTGAATTGGCCAAGAGTTTGGTTGCCCGGGCCTGCAGCTTGGTTTCCATAGCTCACCACCACCCTCAGGGGGCTTGTCTGCTGCCTATATAACAACCTCCGATCTGATCTCTCAAACCTGCTTCATTCGCCTTTCTGCTCATCAGTCCATCCTTACAGTCCCAAGCAATTCAGTCAACCCACTCACTTGCATCCCCTCGTTCCATCAAGATGCGTTCGTTCGCTACCTACACTGTTTTGGCTTCTGCCACCCTTGCGGCTGCTTCTCTGCACCCTCGCTTCGAGTTCCCTGATACCGTCCCGGCCCTTGAGAAGCGTCAGGAGCCCGGCACTCCGAGGTACCAGTGCCACGAAGACTGCGGTATGTCCCATATCGGGCTTGATGTCCTCAACAATCGCTAACATATTTCCTCAGGTCTTCTCATCACCCTCGGCCGCGAAGAGGGATTCTGTGACAACGATGAGTGGAATGAGCGCTACGGACGCTGCATGGAGTGTGCCAACACCTTCGATATCTGGCAGTATTATGGCAATGGGGTGACCAGTGCGGCCAAGAAGTGTGGCCTCTCGCCTACTCCAAGCCCATCTGGCGGATCGGACACTCCATCTACCACTGCCCCCGAGGAGCCTGCCTCTACTGCCGATGACAAGCCCGCTTCTACCAAGGGAGAGAAGCCTGCCACTACTGCTGGAGGAAAGCCTACTTCTGCTGCTGAAGAGGAAGCTACTTCCACTGCTGAGAAGGCTGAGTCTACTGCCGACCAGCAAGATGACTCTACTGCTCCTCCCGAGAAGACTTCGACTGCCGCTGGCTCTGAGGAGACTACTTCTGACGAGGACAAGCCCGCTGATGCCACTGCTACCACTCTCGCTACCTCCGCCGCCACCGGAGGATCTGCTGCCGAGACTGGCTCCTCTGGTACCAAGCCTGGCGCCGGCTCCGTTGGAACAATTGGTGCTACTGTATGTCTTGTCTGGTTCTGTTTATCTCTGTTGTAGTACAATGCCTAACGTGTGCTACTCTCAGCCTGTCGCTACCCCTACCTCGACTTCGGTTGTCGTCAACGGTGCCGCTAAGAACGTCGGGTTCTCTGCCGCTGTCGGTGTTGCAGCCCTTGCCATGCTTGCTGCCTACTAGTTGACACAAATATTTATGGAGTAACATGGTTCATGTGTCAACGTGTATGGAATTGACGAGGTCTGGATAGTCGTGCAAGGGGCCAGATGTATCAACAATTTAATAAGCTTCTCAGAGGTGGAATTTAAATAATAATATTTGACTCATATTAATACATTAACTTTAAGGCTTAGGCTTAAGGTTTTTTGGATCACTTTGAGCGAGCACGTCGAGACGAGTGTGTGAGTCGAGGGACAACTACTTATTGCTAGACACGGAGGCAAAACCGGATACGAACAAAGACCAAGCAACCCTAACCGATATCAACGTTCAGGGTTCAGGTTCTATTCCCGCCACCATGCCCGGTGAGCAGGTCCCGGCTGGCAGCTGAAGCGCCCATTCTGTAGACACCCTACTTCATCTTCTTGGCCAACTGTCTCTAGATTCCCCCACTGTCTCTGCTCCATACTCTGCTTCTTTTTTTTATTTACATGTCTACTACTATCGGAGAATCGCATATGCTATACAATAGTTCTCGTTCCTTGAATATCTCCCTATGTTGTCTTTCCGAGTTTTTCTGATTTGTGTCCCTATGTTGAGGCTCTGTCGGCGCCAGAAGGCACTATGTAAATGCGACCGTGATGCCCAGAGTCTCTCAGCCATCGGCGGCTCATAGCTTTGCCAAAGCTCCATTGGCACCTATCATTGATACGTGTTCCGGCTTGATGTCGGCAATAGTGCGACAGCTATGTTTCAAAGTCATTAGCCTTGGTTACTTCTGTCTTGAGACTGTTTCCGTTTTGTCCGAATGCACTCACCCACAGAGCATCATGGTCTGCCGCAGTTCCTTGAGAAGGATCTTGATGGCCAATTCGACGCCAGCCTGTCCATTGTACTATTTAAAAATGTCCCAGTGTTAGTAGGATACCGCTTTCTGTTTTCTCCTCACAAGCATCAACGGCGAGAATGCCGGGAGAGTTCTTACCGCGAGGCCCCAGACGGGGATTCTTCCTACGAAGCAAAAGTTTGCACCGAGGGCGAGGGCTTTGAAGATATCGCTACCACGGCGAATGCCACCGTCAATGCCGATAGGGATTCTTCCTTTGCTGGCTTGGACACATTCCCTGAGGGCATCCAGAGTGGCCGGTACACCGTCCAACTGCCGACCGCCGTGGTTTGAGATAAGCACACCGTCCAGACCATGTTGGACGGCCAATTCGACGTCATCTGGCATGTAGACTTTTTCCGGGCTTCAGGTTAGTGACTTGGCGGAAACGATTGCCGCTGGAGAATATTGAGACATACCACCCTTCAACCAGATCTTGAGTTTGGTCTGCGCCCGTAGCCAGGCGATGTTCTTTTCCCACGAAATGGTGGCATCTTCAGAGGATCAGTGCACACGCCTCGAGCCACTTGAAGCAGTTGGGGCGCGACGTACCATAGTCGTAAGACGCATCCGGTACTGGGCGTCCGTCCGGGAAGTTCAAGTTTGGGAGGGTTGCTTCCAATGGGTGTTGGAAATTATTGCGTGCCTCGTTCAGGCGGTTACCGATGACGGGGAGATCGACGCTTACGAAGAGAGCCTTGTATCCAGCGGCTAGAAACCAATCAATGCATTAGTAAATGTTATAAAAGAGTAATAATGAGTGCAGCGGTTTACCCTCGACTCGTTTGATGATCATCTTGGTGATTTCATAGTCCTTGACAAAAGTCACCTGCATGGCGTAGGGGTTTCCGGAGGACTGGTCAATTACGTCTTCTAGACTGCATGTTGACCAGGACGATAGACACATGGGGATATTATGCGCTGCGGCGGCTCGAGAGGTTGCCACCTCGCCATCTGGATGGGCCAGCTTGTGCGCCGCTGCTGGAGAGAAGCCTAGTGGCGCGGCGACCTGTGAATATAGCCGGGCGGTCAGCTCGGATCGGGGGTTTACGCAGAAATAGGTTGGGTCCAGAAGCAATTACCGGAACGCCGAAAAGAGTTGTGGACATGTCCAGTTCGTGAACATCACGAAGGATGCGAGGGCGCAGCCAACACCGACGGTAGGCGGATTCATTGTAGCTGACCCTCTGCCTGGAGCATGCCCGGAGCAAGGAAATGACACGTAATAATAGTAATGATATTACTTTTATGAGTGTAGGGTTAGGAAGCATCGGCCGTTGATTCTTTTGTCAGCAACAGCGGAGCATTGTAGGTCAAGAGTTTCGGTGCTGCGGTGCTGCGATGCATTTTGTCTACTGTGTCCGTTGCTGACGTGCACTCATCGTCTCGTCACCTAAACAAGCCCAAAACAGGCGCGCGTCTTACAATCAATTAGCTGTCCACAATCTAAGTCCTTCTGTGGAGCGACGTGCGTTTACTATGTGGGCTGGTGGCGCTCTAAGGATGCTTCATGGGTAGTCTTTACGTGTTAGCGAACTTTGTTGTCAAATGTAAGGCAAACCAGCTTGTCAATTTCTTGCAATATAGATCACTAGGAACCCAGGAACCTAAAACAGAAACTAAGTAACGAGGGAAGGGGGGGGTGAGGCGGTGTGTGGAGGCGGCGGCCGTGGACATGCTCAAATAATTGCGTTAGCGCCCCTGCTGTGCAAGAACCTCATGATTTCCACACGAACATCGTCCTCACCCTGAGACGCCAGTACAAGAGGGGTCGCCTCCTCAGCTGCCTCGGCATTGACGTCTTCCTTGCATGTATCTACCAAAAACTTGACCACTTCGAGGTGTGCATTCTGAGCAGCCTGGTGAATCGGTCGCCTCTTGGAGCCCTTGACTGGGATGATTTTCGCACCCTTTTCATGGAGCTTCTTGACAACGTCAATGTGGCCCTGCTGAGAGGCTATCCATAGCGCAGTTGCCTGATCCTTTTCTCTGGTATTTGGGTTGGCATCGGCGTCTAGAAGGCTCTTGACTATCTCGATATGACCTTCTTGCGCTGCCATCATAAGCGATGTCCAGCCATCTTCTTCTTTAGAATCAATCTCGACGTTTTGTTCAATCAGAAAGCGAACAAAGTCGATATGACCGTTCTGCGTGGCTTGATGGATAGGTCGCCGCTTTGAAGACCCAATAGCAAACTCCTTATTAGCCTTGCGCTTGATCAAGAGTTCTCCGATGGCCACGTTTCCATTCTGGGCTGCCAGCCAAAATGGAGATGGAGTCTCATTGTCGAAGCTCTGTTGCTCAGGGTTGGGTTCCGCCCCGTTTTGGAGTAGTATCCGCACAACCTCGACATGGCCATTCTGTGCCGCCTGGTGAATCGGTCGGCGCTCCCCACTTCTGGAGACAGTCTCCCTGCTGGCGCCATACTCAATCAAGAGCTCGACAATTCTCGAGTGTCCTTGCTGAGCAGCACTCCACAGGGGAGTGATTCCACTTTCATCTTGTGGGTCGGCCTCAGCGTCCTTCTCTAGAAGTCTCTTCACCACATCAAAATGGCCCTGCTGGGCAGCTTGGTGGATTGGTGTGCGGCGAGTGTCAGCGAGAGGAACTGCGACATCGACCTTGTGAGTGAGAAGGAGGTCTAGGATGCGCAAATAGCCTCCTTGGGCGGCAATCCAGAGTGGAGTGACGTCCTTGCCGCCCCTTATATTGGCACATTGAGGCGCGATCTCAAGCAGCCACTGGACGGCTTTGAAGTTTCCCGCCTGAGCCGCTTGGTGAATTGGCTGGCGGAGCGTGTTGGAAACCCAGCTGCTGGAATCTCTACTACCAGTAGTCGCATGTGCATGTTGAGGAGATTGCATGTTCCTTTGATCCATGATATTTATCGGGCTTGAGTGTACGGGTGCACACGACACATTGACGGAGTTTCCGTTCAGAGCACCTTGCAGTTGGCTAAATAGTGCTGGGTCAATGGCATCAAAAATGTCTCCCTGGAGAGATTCCTGGATAGATATTCAAATTAATTAAAATGTTCATGGGTGAAAAAGAATGAGCCAAACTTACGTCAAAAGAAGTACCGTGTTGAAATGGCTGTGAATCTGCCATGGGGATTTGAGACTGGCCACCGGAATTATCATTTCCGTGAGACAGCACAAGATTTGCAGAGAGCGCAGGTGGGAATTCAGGGTGATCGTTAATGCCGGTGGCGGGCGCTGGAAATTCTTGGCTAGAATCTGAGTCTTCAGCATGCTGGGGTTCGGCTCTAGAACATTGCCGCTTGTCCCTGGGTTCATCTGCAGGGAGACATTTAGCAGGATGAGATGCTGTCAGGTAGCAGGCCCCTTACCGTCGGTAGCCGGTGCGAGATGGTCTCTCTTGTTGTTTTTCATGAAGCCCCAAAGGCGAAACCGTCTCATGTACTGTGCTTGACTATGTTCAATGTTAGCTGGTAACTAATTCAAGACGAAACTGGAATACTCACGTAGCTTTGAATTGGTGCTCTTTCTCCATTCTTTCCATCATGTCCTGAAGTCTCCAGCCCTGACTAACGTACAAGTCGTGGATTGTCTGCTGGTGCTTGTCCCATTCTTCGTCAGGTATAGGGTTGGCCGGTTGCTGTCGTGCAGCCCGGGTGAGGTGACTGGGGATGGTATGCTGGTTGGACATGGTGGGGAGAGCAGAGATCAGAAAGTGGGAGAGGTAAAGGGCAGGGCTAAATTGGTAGCCTGTAGACCAGTATGTTGTTTGTCTGTACGGTTGCGATTGTTCGCCTGTAAATCATCTCTGTTCAGAAGCGGGCACACCCTTTATAGCTGGCTCAATACTGCGTGTACAGTCATCTGCGACCGGGCTCTGAGAAAACTTTCCCAGTCTCATTTTTACGCATTCCCGAAATTTGCGCCCCTTCTGAGGCCTCACGGATGACACAGCCTGTGCAAAGCTCTGGGGTACAACGCTGGCATCATTTTGCTTTCAGTGCAGGTGCAGTCGCCAGCGAAACTTTTATCGCCCCACCCACTCTGGGCTTAGACACAATACGTACGAATCAACAGCCCCAGGTTCAGAAAGGCATGCAGAACTTTTCACGGAAAACTTTTCGATGACTGGGCAAAAAGGCAGAGGTGCACTTTGCACGCCCGACTAGGGTTGCAAAAGTTTTGAGGGGGCAAAGGTTGGAGGAAAACTTTTACTCGCCTGGATACCTTGGTTGGCGTGCCTCTGGCTACATAGCCTCAGCTGCCTAAATATTTACCAAAACCTTTCGTGGCTGAGAATCAGGCCATCAGTAACGTTTTATGGTGATGACATCATCTCGTAGTGTGGTCAGACGGCTTTCCTAGGAGAAGGAAGAGGGACTGTACAAAGCCGACTTGAAATGCCCGCCCATGGCTTACTATAAAAAAGGCACTATTTCCCCTAAGCTACTAAGGTATTTAATTAGGCACACCAGAAGACTCAACACCACCCATCACCGGCACCCTTTTCCCCAGAATGTGTTCTGACTGCAACGACACTTCTAGCCCAGCCACAGGTCTGACACCTGATGAGCCAGCTGAGAGTGCATCCATCTTTAGCGCTTCGCAGAAGCGCAGCCATAACGACATGGCCGACAGCGATGATGATGAAACTGGCAGTGAGAACTGCAGGCGCCGAAGGGGTTTCTCTGTCCTCACCGATTTTGATATTGAGCTACGAGATTGCATTGTCAGCCCTGGTATGAAATTGGCAGATGGTTGTAACAGAAACGGCAGCTAACAGAAGTCCAGCTGACATCAGCACCACGTTTGACGACGTCTACGCGAATCAGTCAACTTTCGAAGCACTGGACTTTCTCGCCATGTCCACTTTCAACCCCCACGCGTTCACGTATGGTGTCCTTTCGAGGGCACGCACACCTGGGGTTCTCCTGTACGGGCCACCAGGAACCGGGAAGTCTCTTCTTGTCAAAGCACTTGCGAAGCACACCGGCGCCACAATGATGACTCTAACGGACGCTGACATTCGATCCATGTTCGTCGGTGAGTGTGAAAAGAGGATCCAGAAAATCTTTGCCAATGCTCGCAAGAACTACCCTTGCATCATTTTCATTGACGAAGCCGACTCTATATTTGGGTCTCGCACGGCCTGCTCTGAACAAACCCGGGGTCATATCAATGATCTCAGCCAGTTCCTCGTTGAGATGGATGGAATAAAGTCGGACCGCTCCAGAAGTCCTATGATCATTGCTGCAACAAACCGGCCTTATGCAATGGATGAGGGCATTCTCCGTCGCCTTGGTACGCGCATCATGGTCGACTTGCCCAACGTTGAGGCCCGCGAACAAATCCTTTCCATCCACCTCAAAGGCGAACCGATCAGCGATGATGTCGATCTCAAAGAGCTGGCTCGGGTAACACCTGATTACACGGGCTCGGACCTGAGCGACCTAGTCATAGCCACAGCGCGTTACGCAGAAAGAGACAACATGGAAAAGATGGGGATCAAGACTCTGTTCCAAGAGAAGGTACTTCGGATGCCGAGCTCTTCTACAACATCATCCACATCTGAATCTGCCACTCAGCGTCTGACTAGCCGGAAACACTTCCTGCGTGCAAAGGACGAAATTCCCCCAGCACCAATCTCCGAGACAGTGGCCAAGATCAGGGAATACCACAACGTACACGGCAGCACAGGTTACACGGGATACTCGAGCGCCAAGAAGGTAGAGATAACTAACAAGCTGAAGCCTTTGAACCCTGTGAAATAAACACGCCGATTGGGATAAATTGGAGCGGGATGTTTGGTATGGGACTTGAGAATGAGACATGTGTGTGATATGAGACCCGGGTATATATACCTATGGGAACGGTCGTTTAGTTTCGTTGAAGGATGCGCAATTTGTTGAAACGTATGTCGAACAATTAAAAAGATTTTACCGTCTTTATGCGATGGTGCACAACAGGTGATTTATATCGAGGTTAAAGTATCTATATTGAGATTAGAGTGATATGTAGAGGTAGTGCTATGGTGTCTGTCTTCATCTGTTTCTTAATGCGTCTAAAAGCTCGATACTGCTAAGCATTGGGATACTATAGCTGGTAGAATGTGTAGGAAGCCCGTCAACTACTGTGGGGGTCTCTAAATCGATCATCCC
This sequence comes from Fusarium setosum, assembly GCA_013623625.1. Taxonomy (NCBI): domain Eukaryota; kingdom Fungi; phylum Ascomycota; class Sordariomycetes; order Hypocreales; family Nectriaceae; genus Fusarium; species Fusarium setosum. The sequence goes on along the minus strand of JABFFE010000324.1, from coordinate 1,745 downwards.
CTGACCTACGTACCTCCGGTAGGGGGTTGGTCTGACTAGCAAAAAAAGAGGGTTGATTTGCAAAAATTAAGATACTTTCCAGCACATCAGATCACCTCGGTCTAGGTTGTAGCTTCTGCTTATCTCTGTTAGAGTCGCTGAGTGAGGAGATGAAGGCATTTGATGTGCTATGGCACGATTGACCTTGGCCATTGGACGCTGATTCAGTGAGAATACAATGCCTTCTCTGATACCCCGTTGCTCGAGCCTCTTAGAAATCCAGTCCCTTCATGCGCCGCCGCCTTCATCTTGGGTTAACGCAAGTATCAAACGGCTAAGTGTATTAAAGAAGAGCGCAGGGAGGAGACGCTCCGGATAACATCGAAGCACTGAATGGGATGGGTGCCTGATCTGCATGCACACCAACGGGCCTATTTAGGGGCCGCTGCACTAAATCCGGGGGTGCGACTCTGGTGCGTCAATGGGGTATGCTAAATTTATCTACTAATTAACCGTTTCCGCGCTCTATTGTTTATGGTGCATCCCCGTTCGCTGATTATTGCTGGCTTCTAGTCTGCCCCCTAATATGCTTATGGCCTGCCGGCACTATTCCGGCGCGAGAATCCCCGCCCTGAATTAGGACTCGCTGAAATTGTCGAATAATTATCGTCTTGGAAATTTCGCTAACAACATCCGCCCGAGAATGGCGATGAAACCTGGTCTAGGAAGAGTTAATAGTGGGGGTTTTCTGAGAAGTCTAAGCAAACGCCTCTGGCGAATTTTCGCTAATATAGTCTGCTCTTGATCTATAAATAATAAAGAGTTCTTTTTTAAACCCCTGGTCCTATAAGCCCCCCCATGCAGTTGATAGTTCGCCCGGTTCTCTCTATTAACGTGGACATGCTTAACGCTAAAGTCTAAAACATTATATATACGCTAATCCTTGGAATAAAAGTATTTCGAGTTAAGAGTGTTATAAAAAGCATAGGTACAAATCTATGCCCTCTTAAACCACTTGAGGACAATAACAAGAACCGTAGGAGTGGAAATAACCAGGAGCGCCGGTGACATCTTGTCGAAGCTAGAGGCCTTGCCCCAGCCTTCGTAGACGATGTTCAAGGCCCTCCAGAGGTCAAAGAAGTACATTAGAACATAGCCGATGTCTGCCCCAAGATACCAGATCTCTAACCAGCTGTTGGGCTTCCCTGGACTCGGCGACTCGGAAAGCTTAGGACTGCCTGTCACTTGGTGTAAGTAGACGATGGGGTGAGTGGGACGAGATGGCATACCGCGCTTGGGTCGTTTCTCTTGGGGTTCCATGGCGAACAAGCTCAGGCTTCCACTTAGCTTCGAAGATGGGAGACGGGACGGAGGTAGCAAATGTGAGGAGTTGGATCCGAGTCAAACAGGCTGTAGCTGTCCCTGGAAGAAGAAGAAGAAGATGGGGAGATCAAGAAATGTAAAACAGGGTGGGGCTTGGGGAAGGAAATATGTAATGGGGGAATTGAGGCTGTGCGGGGTCCATGCATGGCACAGTCCAGCGTGGCAGTGCACCCCGGTCAACCAATATGGAAACAACCGAGCAACTACCAAATCACCAATCAGCACTCTTGTAAGGATCGAGATGCGTCCAGGGTCATGTCATTCTCGTATAAGAAACAGGGGAGTTGCCGACACCCGGGACGAAAGCTGAAATATGTCGTCTGAGAGTGGCACAGTTATGATACCAAAAAGAAACTGTGTTGTTTTGCTATTGCGTTTCCTCT
>JABFFE010000323.1:0-18593 GCA_013623625.1 Fusarium setosum | reverse complement strand
GGCAAGCTGACGGCAGCCGCGCACTTTAGATAGTCTATAGTTATATTCATAAGTAATTTTTTAAAAAAGAGAAAAATAATTATATTAATATAACTATTTAAGGGCTTTCTTAGTATTATTTAGCTAAGATATTAGAGAACCTTAAAGTACTAAAAGATATTTATATTTATTAAAGTAAAGGCAAGCTATATATAGCTATATATTATAGATAGTATATTTAATAAAAGGAAATATAAATTAAAATTTTTTTATTAAAATAAATATAACCTGCCTTTTAATAAAGTAGCATAGCACTTTAGATAGTCTTTCTTTTTATCTATCTAATAATGGCAGAGTTATAATACTAGTTACCTAATTATCAAGAGGCGTCGGTAATCACAGATAAATGAAATAAAACCCTGCTTAATGGGCAACATTTGATGCAGTAAAAAAAGTCTTGGCTTGCACCTGGGGCCTTTCTCTCAATGCCGCGGTCCTTATCCTGGTTCCCTGCATAAGCAACGGAGGTGCTACTACTCGCTTTGAGTTTCAATCACCATCCCCATTGCGCGTCCTGGTGATCGCACTGAACTGGAGCGGTACTCGAAGGCATGTTATTTAAGTGGGACGGTGTGTTTTCGGGCTCGCCAGCGACGACTTGGTGAGCTTATGAGGCTCCTCTCTGCAAGACCCTGCACCTGCTTGGCATTGACAACTCCAAGGATGGGCAGAGGACCCTGAAGCCAACGTGACCTCTACTCCTGGGGGGCTAGAATCCCGCAGCGGTCATGATGTTCCTATGCTGAGCATAACGGCCACCCGATGTCCATCCTCTCGGACGCGTTTTCCGGAATTTGTCACTCCGCTCCCGGTGATGAGGCTGTGCCATGGGTATCATGTCTGATTGGATATGCATTGTCAATTAGTTGATGCCTAGCTTATGGCAGAGGATACGAATGATCCGGTTTATCTTCCCGTGATAGAGCGGCATCGAAATTCTTTCGCTAGTGGATAAGAGACAGATGTTCCCCCTAGATTCTTTATTGTTGTAAAACTAAGCTCGTGCTAGCTAGCCGATTTCCTGGGCCTGTTTTGTAGTCGAGCGTGGTGCATAGCAGTGCTTGCTGTTACAGAGTAATAGTTCCCGCATGTTATATCCAGGCAAGTTTCACGAGCTCCATGGATGCCATCCCAGTCATAGGAGCATCGATCTAGAGCATGGAACCAATCATCACTGCAATGACCATCGGAATCCGTGAGATAGATGGACCTCTTGTACGAGAACTTGAAACAGGGCATCTTATTCGGTGACGCTTGGGAGCGGCAAGCATGAGCTGTCATAGCTGTGGGGATGATAGCACCTAATCGTGCGAAATGGTGACCATCGCGACTAGAGAGCTTCGTATGGTGAGTAGGTGCATGCGACCGTTCATGACTGGGGATTTCGAACTCGTCCCAGAATAGACAATCGCAGTCCCTCACAAAGCACTCCATCTCGGGAAGATGTCTCTCCTGCTGTGCCGGTACGATGAACTGTGCTGCATCTGTACGAAAGCGGCGCGCCACTTCTTGTACTTCCCTAGCACGATACTGCTTGGTACCAGCGGGGCCAGGGGTAAGGTCTTGGCCAGCATGAGGAGTCCAGGATAGATTGAGAATTCCGGCTCGACCTTTTACCGTAGTCAGAGTAGCAGTTGGCCATGATGTTTGTAGCGGACAATTGACAGCATGGCTAGCATGCTTGCAGACCCTGATTACCTCAATACGGGTTTCGTTTCCCGGGAGAACATGTGCCTGAATCTCGTCCCATCGTATAACCTCATGCTGGCATAGGCGAGCGTAGCCCTCTTTTGCAAAGCAGACGCGGCCGTTGCTTTGACTTCTTTGTGTTTGAGAGAATGCGGCCGAAGGATGTTCCTGTGCGCAACTGGAACAGTAAAGCCAGTCATTCTTATCCCGAGCGGAAAACTTGCAGGAAATCGAGAAGCCGGCCTCTTTTCTCTTCTGGACGGCGTCTTGGCACCTCGTGCAGAGGAGGTCTCTGTGAAGCCGGCGAGCGATATCGGCTATGATTTCGGGGGTCTGGCCTGCCATCCTGGGGATCCTGTAATCACGGCATTTATTCCGATGCACCTGGCACACACGGGTTGATTCAATATTATTACCCTCAGGCAGTGCTTTGAGGCAACTTCCGCACTTGGCATAAAGCGAAAATGGCTGGCTCCGGAACTCGCGGTCATCTGCCACGCGCCGGAAGCGGCGAGACACAAGGCGGAGGCAGAAAAAGGAGGCTCCATCTCCATCGAGGACAAGACGTCGGATAATAGCCATGAGTAACTCATCAGGGAGTGTGTAGAGGCGACAGTTGATTGCGTTGTGTAGAACTGAAGTGACAAAGGTATCGGGAGTCAGAGGTATCTCGACCCCGGAGTGCGACACTACGCGTGACGCTTGCTGAATGTCCGCTTCATGCCCCTTGATCGAGGTGATATTGCCATCAGGCTGGGATGTGTTGTGTCCCAGGTTATGCAACCCTTGCCAGCTTTGTCGAGAGACCTGATTTGAGGTGGCAGTGCTCTTGTCGGCAGAATGTGCCTGGCATTTGATGTCTGGAGTCCCATCAGGTTCATCTGACAGGTATTGGCTTGTTGTCGTATGTGGGGATTGTTGGTCTATGTCGATTAGCGAGCGAACTATGGCGTGAATGGCTATACGTATACCCATGTGAGTTAGAGGGATCACCGGCAGTGTTGTCAACACGTCGTTGCGATTTTGGGTAATGGTTGAGAGTGGGTGCAGTTCCTGACGGCCTGCTCACGAGGCGGCTTTATAATTACTATACAAGCGGGGCAAGGTAGGCAATTCTAAAAGAGACTTCCTATAAGCCGTGCAGGTACATCATATATGTAGTCGCAAACCTTGTGAATGCATAAGAGTGTGAGATTCGCCAACGTGGCATGTTAAGCTTTCACCAGTTTCAGAGTTAATATTTGCTCCGGTCGTGCTTCCAAGGCTTGAAAGCCGTTCTCTTCTGAGTTTTACTGCAACGCATACATCACGCGCCAGTAAGAGGCAAAAGATACTGTCACGATGCATCAGATTTGAGTTTTCATGACCACATTGCAAATTTGTAACGCAGCTAGCAAGACTAAGCATCGGGCAACTATATTAATATCGGCCCTTTCTGATATTACAGGTCGAAGAAGTAACTATATTCTTTGTAATTATAGAAGCATCCTTTTGGCCCACTGTCACTTGTTCGCCTTGTACAATTAGAACTTTTCTCGGAACATTACCATCGCCAACCGGGCTGTGCCGCCAATTGCTTCTTATATTAACTAACCTGGAAACACTTGTTGTTAAAGCTTAGGTTCCATCTCCATGTCTCCAACTTGCGTGCCTAACAACAAAGAACGCTGGGTCTTTCCACATCTCCAGCATTATTGCTATTATAACTCTGCCGCTCAATAATATAGTTATCCTAACTCCATTACAGAAGCAGGTTAGGCATGCTATAGCGGCTAACACAAGGCTAGGACTCACGTATAAAATGGGTTTGGTAGTTTTGTCGTTTGTAAGTAGCACGAGATGTAAAGAGCTGGCTTCGGTCTATCAACACCAAGCTACTGGCGTAACTATCTAAGCTACGCGATTGTTCTGTTAAGGGCAGCTTGCCTTTACAATAATAAAGAACACGGTCTTGATGAGCCGCTTATAACATTTGGCCTCGGAGAGTGACCCAACTACTATTATCTCTGCCGCCTTCCGATAAATAGTCAATTTCTTTACACAAATAGATATTTCATCGGCCCAATGCTATATATACTTAACCCTTCTCAATTTAACCCTTCTAGCTACATCGCCGAAAGAGTCATCCGGCCTCCGTCAACCTTATCCATCCAAGGTAGCCTTCCAAGATAACACTTTGCCAATTAGATCAAAAGATAAAAAGCCTGCCTTCTTCCTCTGTGGCTACTGCCAACCATCACAACCAACAACCAACAACCAACAACCACATCATCAACATCATCAACATCAACATCAACATCATTGCCCACTATGCCCGAACGCCTCGGTCTCCCCTGAGATGTTTATGGCGACTTTTGAAGCACTTGGTAAATCTCGCTCTCGAATCTTTGGTGAAGAGCTTTTCGGTTGAGCTTCTGTGTTGCAGTAACAAGACCCTGGCAAATATATGAGCACTATGGAGCTACCATAAGAGCACGGCGTTGGCCAACGTACACTTGAAGGAACCCACTCCTCGCGAGTGATCACCACCCCGGCAACCATCTCGATGCTTGACAGTCCAGCTCGCCTACCCTCGGCTTGCAGAGCTCTCAAAACCGCCTCGCAAACCTTGGTGTCGGTATGCATTTGATCCTCGTTCACGTCAAGACCTCGGGAGATGCTAGCGAGTGCCTTCTCATCGGGCATGATGACAGCAATCGGTCGGGTGTGATGGGCGTCAGCATAAATCATTACGTTCGCGACACCTTGAACGCCACGATAGATCGACTCCAATTTCTCGAGGGCGACGTACTCACCACCTTGCATCTTAATGAGGTTCTTGATACGGTCAATGATGCGAAGGTGACCGTCGGCATCGAATTCGCCGACATCCCCAGTCCTGAGCCACCCATCATCTGTCAAGGTCTTGTTCGTCTCTTCGTCATTATCATAATATCCCATCATCACGGGAGTGCCCTTGATCCAAATTTCGCCTCGAGGAACCTTGGAATCAGCGGAATACCCATGTTGGGGAACGGAAACCAACTTGACGTCTATAGAACCTGGAACCGGGCCTATAGACGTCGGCGAAAACTCAAGGGGAGACCCTAGAGCTCCAGTGGCGCAAGACTCGGTGAGGCCATAACCCTCGAGCATGGGACCAAGAACCAGAGAGAGTAAATGTTTGGTATCATCTGAGATGGCACTGCCTCCGTTAAACGTGAAACGAACTCTGCCACCAGCCAGATCGCGGATTTTGCCAAATACAATGCTATCCAGCGCACAAGCCCCGGGAAGTTTATGCGTGATCATGAAATTCTTGAAGTTGTAAGCGCCCCAGAAAAGAGTTCTGAGGATCATGCTGGAATCAAGCTTGGTGAGAATTCCCTTCTTTATAGTCTCCCAGACCTGTGGCACACCGGGCATGACGGTAGGTCTCAGCTCCCGCATATCTCCGGCGCAATTCCTTACTGATGAGTCGGCCAAGGTCCTGGGATGCCCATAGCCGACAGTTCCGCCGATGAATATAGCCAAATTCTCGAGGGCCAATTCCAAGACATGGGCAAGGGGCAGGTAGGCGAGAAGGACGTCCTTGGGTGTGACGCATTCGCCGACGCACGTGTGCAGACCCGATACTAATAGGTCTAGCCTTAGTAATTGTTTCGTCTCTGACGAAATGGTCGTAGAACTGACCTGAGGCGACAAGCGACTGGTGAGTGATACAGACACCTTTGGGAACTCCGCCAGACCCAGAGGTGTACATTATGCAATAAAGATCTGATGGATTGGCTGGAACTGGATCAACCATACTTTCCTCGCCGATTCTGCGTAGTTCCTCAAACGTAAGTACATTGAACTCGGTGTGAGCTTCCTTGAAGTCTTGTAGTTCACGACCGGTATCGAAGATACAGGACTCGTTGACGATGACGGTTTTGACGCTGGATTTCCGCAACGGCTCGGCAGCCGTTTTGAGCAGGTGCGGATCAATGTAGATGGCTTTGGCCTGGGTTTGGACAAGACTGTGTTGGACACCACTCTCGCCAAGACTGTCGTAGGCTGTAACTATGGGAATGGACTGAGAGGCGCAACCATGCGCCGTGGCTATCCATGGTACACTGCCGTTGCCAGTTAGAGTCTCAAAACATGCGCCAGCGCAAGATGTCGATGTACCTTGTGGTCCCGAAAAGAAACATTTTGTCTTGTTGGATCAAGCCCAGCTTGCGCAGACCAGAGCCAACCTCAAGGCACAGGGTCTCGTACTCTTTATATGAGAGAAAATAGTACCCCGAGAGCTCTAAGAATGACCATTCCTTGTCTACCTGCTTTGTTTGCCCGTCAACCTGTTTCTCCACCTTCTGAACCTCTTTGTGGAGCTTGATGAGCTTGCGCGAACCCACGGCCTTGCAGTCGGGGTAGATGCGGGCGCTGCGGCGGACGATGTCAAAAACTGTGTAAACATCCTCGGCAGGCCGTTCAATAAGGCCTTCGTGAGCTTGAGGATGGCGGCGAGGAATAGTCTCGTTCGGCTTCTTGTCGTAGCCGGGAGCCTCGATCGTAAAGGGTGGCTTGTTGACCCGGTGCAAGGGAGCGATGCCCGAAGTATAGGCCATATTCTTCTAACCAGCGCTTGTTACCGTAGATTGTGTTCAGACCGAGTGAGCTTGATTGGGCCGGGTTGGTGGGATGTTATGGAGATGAAGATGAATGCTCGGCCAGTCTGGACAGGCCAATATGGCAACAGTGGACAACAGTAAGCAATAATAGCGAGAATGGGGAGAAGATGGAGGCTCGGAAATTAAAGAGCAAGAAGAATTACTCTCGCTTGGTACTTGTAATCGTTATGGTCGTAAGCCCCCATCAAGACACGATGCATTTGCTTGGCGCCGGCTGCGCTGGTTCTGATTGCCTTAGCCGCTCCCCATTCCCCACTACTCTCTGGCCTCCCTTGGCAGTCTTGAGCCTGTGAGCTTGATGACGTGTGACCGGGCCCGTCTTGTGTCGTGTACCGGTCCGTCGGCCCAACCGTCATCCCCGGGCTCCGGAAGCTGTGACTCTCCCGAACTGGTGCGATATTGCGCTGCGCGATTACTGGTATCTGGTGAAACTCAACGGTTGGGGGCTGCCCCATAATCGTTGGGTAATAATAATTCTTGTCTGCTCCGCTCTTAAGATTGTGCCTCTTAATCTTTTGGCTTTTGATGCTACTATTATTGTATGCAACCGTATGAGTTATAAGAGTTATTGGACTTGCCGCAGATTTCATCAAGTTTGAGCGTTTCATTCTTCAGGTGGAATCTTATATTCTTAGTCCTTCACGATATTTCCCTGTAGTTGATCGCATATTGGGTATCTCAGCCAGCTCGTCTTTACCGCTCGCATTCATCTAGAATGAACAAATGAGACGCAAAAAGCTGAGGTCATCTCTGTTGCTTCCATGCTGACGTCGCATGCTGACCGTCGGCCAGGCGGGATCACTAGCTGGCTAATAAGCTTGCCAAAACAAGGGTTGAGCTTTTCCTGAGATGTGGAGGCTCCTTTCTCAGACGGCCGCTTGGATCATGTTGCCCAGTCAGCCGAGTAAGCCGAGTAATTCAGGCCCTTGTCAATAGAGGTGCACTCAAGTAGGCCAACCTCTAAGTAAATTCAGGAATGGCAGTTCTGACGGCGCCAACTAAGACACGGGCACCATTATGTTCGGTTTTCCTTCTTGCCAGCCTGGTGTCAGCCACGAACCAAATATAACGAGCCACGGTATAATTTGAATGGATAAATGAATCTATAACCTCCCGGTTAATGAGATATCCAGACCACGAGCTTGTAGACACTCTTGTCAGCGCATTTCCTTCTCGCCCACACTGGACCAAGAGTATGAGAGAGGTGTTTTTGTTTTCTGCAAAGAATTTAGACCCTGATGGAATATTAATTTATATCAAGCTAGATATGGCTAAACTGATGTTTACCGTGTGGCATCTTCCTCGCTTTGTCTATCATGGTTCCGAAGTCCTCCTCTCCTGGCCTTGAATCACGGTAGGGGCACGTCACTGAACCCATCTTCTTTGTCCCAGACCAAATTCGAGTCATATTCATTACCACGAATGATAGCTTAATTTCTAGTTGCATTTCTGCCGCCCAATATTTCCGAATCTTTGTCCACCGACGAATGGCGTTCCCGGTGAGCTCAGATGCATCGTGGTAGGAAAACAATATCTTTAAGCCCTAAAATCTTGGCTCTAAGTACCAATTAGAGTTAATGTTGGCTGTTAGAACTAGATTTTAGCTAAAATGTCGTCTCCATGATGATAGTTTTCAAGTAGGGCGTAGTAGGCGCATGATAAATGGAGCATGACGGGTGGGAACAGCGTAAATTATGGGCAAGTAATTGAATATATGAGAGAGAATGATAGATATAGACCTATTTCTTGTTTATTTGCCGTGGTGATTGTGTGTGTCTGTTAGAATACGCGTCAGGAGACAATCCTCAGTGGACGCCTAATCCATCTCTTGACATGATGCCTACATACATTTCCATTTCCGACGTGCGCTGCACGCATAAGGCTTGACACAGCCCTCGTTTTATATCTTGTGCCGCGACTGTCCCGGTGTCGTTATCCTTGTCTTCGTTAACATTGCTTGATAGGACCATGTACATGGGAGAGTATGTCGAGCCGGCGAGCGTGTCTGGGGCACCGTCAGCCAACAAAACAGTCAATGATCGAGTTGATGTTTCTGGCTTACCAGCTTTATCGCGCCAGTCTAGCCGCTGATCCTCGCATGGGAGGCCTGTATGATGGCGGGTGGATCAACAGGCGAGGGTGGAACGAAGTAGGTCTTCATTTTGGCCTCGTAGGCCGCTCTCACCCCCCACTGGGCGGCGCTGTCCTCAAACGCCTGGAAGCCGGTCGAGTCTTTGTCCGCCTCCCACAGCGGCTGGAAGCGGGATAGAGTGTCGGGCCTCATTATGTAGTTGAAAATAGGGCTATATTCGGAGGGTGCTGCAACTGAAGTCGATTCGACTGAGGCAGGTGAAGTGATTGCCGGCTTTACGTGCGTTATACGTTATAGGGACGCCTCATCCCATCAGCACTCATAGCATCTAACTCCATGCCTCCGGCATCAAATCTGGCTTAGCGTAGAGGAGGCTCATCTCGGCCTTCTCCCCCTCAGTCAGGGCTATGGTGAGTGGACGGACGAGTGTCACTGATTGTGGTTGGCGAAGAAGGGAAGCATAATCGTAGCTGACCGAGAGCGAGAGGCTCTGTGTTAGTCATTGGAAGGATAAGTCGGTGGTCAAAACGGAGCTGCTCCATTGGTTGAGAACCCTGGCGGCCGGTAGTGGGCGCTTGGAAAACCAGGTGGTGCCAGGTCCAAACCAATGCTTTCAATCTCAAGCCTCACGCAAGCGGTGGAGCGTGACGAGCCGTGGCTTCTCGCATCCCCTTCTTTCCAAGCGTGAAGTGGCAGCATTTTGTCGTGTATTACTTTTCGGCGGCCACGATCACGATGCCTCACCAGCGGCGAGCAGCGACCGTGTAGTCTAACTTCACCAAGAAGGCAGGCAGATTTGGGCAGATCAGTGACGAATTCCTGGGGTAGCCCAGCCCTATCGTTGATTACTTGCCTGGACCCTACACCAGGGGTGAAAAATTCAATCCATGGGGCCTCCCCAGCGGCTCGGATGCATGGGCCTGTTCTCCATACCAACCTAGCTTTCGTACGTAGAGGGGTTTGGTCCGCCATTCCATAATAGCCTTTGATTCATTTGGAGGTTCTAGCCCTGTGCCCCCAGTCAGTGCAGACCGTTGAAGCTGTTGCCGGCTGTGCGACCCAATGATCCTTATCGAGAACCGTCAGCCCCAAGAAGAGCAAATCTGAGCATAGAGAAGCAGACAAAGACCAGTTTTCAGCCCCTACCACAGGTCAGCAGTGCGTCTCGTAGCTGGAGAGACGAGCCCCAGATGACTTCACAAGATCCAGTCGACGTACAAAGAAGCTCTACAACTATTCAATGCCAGAGTATCCTTTTGTCACCCCGTTTCCCCAGAAACTCTCCAATATCTCCCTTTTGAGGCTCATGGTGTCTATGAACGTTCCTCCCTGGTGTGGTCTACGGGAGCCTTGTTTTTGGTGTCTTTGGTACTCTGGCGGAATGTGGCTTTGAGGCGAGTCCATCACAATGCCATCTAGTGCTTAGCATCGGCCCTATGAGGCTAGAGATGTGGAAAGACAGTGTTCTTTGTTGTGATGAAGGCAACCTGCCCTTGATGGAGCAGCACAGTAACTCAGATAGAGTATCAATATGGTAGGGATAATGTCATGACTGCCTCTGTATAACATTCCTAGGGAAATCAACATAAAGTTAAATCGTAAAGTAGCATTACCAAACATTGGTAGCGACTCCATATAACTTTGCCTCTACAGCTTCAGCAAGACCCTTGTCGGCCGCTCTATGGACGATCTAGTCAATATGAATAGTGGCCTGTCCACATTATCTAGTGCGACTATGGGAGAGTGCATGCGACCCAGGCCTCTCGGGATATCATCCGAATACCTAGTAGACATCAAATTCCGACAACACCGTAGGACTCGTAAGTAGTAGAGTTAATAACCTCGTCTTTGCCTAAAACGCGGTCATGACATGGGCCGAAGCCGAATGCGTCACGACTGACGACGCCTTGAGCATGGAGATGATCCCTCGCATCAATATCAAGACAAGACCGATTGAGCAGTCCGAGACCTTTTGTCGCCACCATTCCCACATGGACTCACGCCAGCTGTTCTCCCGGGCCACCTGCAAGACGATCAGAGTGAAGTCTGGTGACCTCTTATCTTGGCCACTTTCTGCTAGGCCCATAGTAAATATGCGGTTGCCTCCAAGATCAATAGCACAAGGGGGCTGGATGCATTTGATTGTGCCGGGGGCAACATCTACGATCAAGTCGGAGCGCGGTCTTAGGATTGCTTGCATTGATGAAAACACAACATCCCGGGACGGATATAGGACCTGACCCTAGGTACTCCCACTATTCCATGTCATATCTCCCTGTGATCCTCAGATAATTGAGATACCAGCTATCTGAATTACGTCTGCTCCATCGAGGGTATGTTGCGTGCACTACCACCGTTAGTCTACACAGGTGCCATAGGCACCTTGGCTGACTGAGCTGACAAGCGGGTTTTCATTAATGCATAAATATGCCAGTAGGCCTGATTTCAATAAAAATACACGCATGCAGATCTCCTGCTTACTCTGCTCACTGCTCACCCCCTTTCTTCCTCCTTTCAAAAATCTACATATCGCCTTTCGGATAGAACCACCTTTTGGTTATTTCTGAGGAATATACTCTGTCCTTCAGAACGAAAAAGAATCTTTCGAGACTCCATTGACATCCTTCAGACTCTAGTTTGGCCGCCCCTGTACTATTGGTCAACATGCCCGACGCCAATAAGTTTGTCTTCGTGGATGCGAATCCAGGCTCGAAAAGGGACGAATTGCATCGTCGCATCGCAGTCCGATCTATCGCTGCCCAGCATAGATACAATGCAGATTCCGCGACAAGGATAAAGACACCATCCACCGTCACCAAACCATCAGCGCCATCCATGTCGCCAATTTCCTCGTATGTCGACGACACGGGGGAGAATAAATCATGGAGACCGTTTCACCGGATCAGAGTGAAAAGAGAGGATGCTGGAAAAAACAAAATTCCAGTAAAAAAGAAGACAAAAAGAACCAAACCTACTACCATCCAGCGACAAGTCCAAGCGAGGGACGTCATCGCCAGCCTTGATTCTCTTCCTAGCCACCAAATTGAGTCGTGGGCCTCTTCCTCAGTTGATCCTTTTCAAACTCTTCCTTTGAGAGATATTCCCCAGAACTTGGTCTCTATGACTCTTAGATACCGTGAGTGACCCTCTTTCATTCGCCCGACAGAATGTGCGCCAAGAGCTTGACAACACTGACAACCTCGAAAAGTTATCAGTGACCTTATTCCTACCACCCTATGTTCATCCCCAGATTCCAACCATGCCGTAGAACAGGACATCTACTTCAACCAAATCAAAGAAAACCGAGCATGTCTCCTCAGCAGCGTTTTCGGCACCCTATGCCACCAGCGGGCCAAGAGACACCATGCTGGAGTCCAGCTAAGCGGCTCAGAGGCAGATAAGCAAGACAAATACTATGCTCTTTACTGTCAATACGAAGCCACCCGCCTGCTCTCGATGGAGGTGCAGGACCAGAGCAGCTCCCTCAGTGATATTACTTTCACTACTATTCTACAACTTGGCTGCTCAAGCTGGGATAGCCGCTTTTCGATGCAACGTCCAGCCTTCGTGCCTTATTTGGAAAGCCTTGGCGGTTTGGATATCTTTATTCAATTTGTACCCGAGCGTCGTCATGTTCATGCCTGCTACGAACTCATCCGGTCAAGGGTCGGTGGGCTTCGCTCCATGAAACTGCTCATCATGGCCGGGCTTATGAGGTGAGTCATCTATTCCTATGGTGCATGTTTCTTGCCTCTCTCCAACACTAGTATGCTGAGACCCGTGTTATGGAAGTGCTGCATCGGTCCTTGATGCTACAAGGCTAGGTTCCAAGCCAATGCTACCCTTTTGGTCGCTCCAGGAGCCGGGGAAAACGGTGACACTACAGCACAGACTTGATTTCAAACAAGCAGACGTCGAAGCATGCTATGCCATGCATCGGCCAGCCGGATTAACCGATCAGATGATGGCTATCTTCCAAGCTATCCGCATATACGAAAATAAGCTTGATCAGCATCGTAAAGGCCAGTGGAGTCCCTCGTTATGGAGTATGAGCCAGTTTTTGGACAACAGAAACTTAGTCCAATGGCACATTTTGGATTTGGAGCCGATAAGATCGCCTGTTCATTGGAAAGATGCTTGTTATGAGGCTTGCCGATTGGCCCTTGTACTCTACAGCATGGGTATCGTCACGCCCATGACACTTGCGACAGCACCCTGGGCTCAATTGACGAACAGCCTTGCTCAGCTGATACGACGAGATGACTTCTCACTGATTAATCAGTGCGTGACCACACTTGATGCATCAGTATGTCGGATTTTGGCGTGGGTGATCACAATTGGTGGCATTTCTGCACAGGGTTCTCCTCATCGCACCAGCTTCGTATCTGCACTGCGCGCCATGGCTACTGACGAGATTGGGGGAAACTTTGAGAAATTCAAATTTCAGGTGATGCAGCCCATCTTGTGGTTTGAGTATAGTTGCGATGCGGCTGGAGAGGCCTTCTGGAATGAAACTTTTGGCGAGTAGCCAAGGCAGGTCAAAAGGAATGGAACGTTGTACACCACACCCATCTCAACACCAAACTAATTAGACAATTTGAAATTAACAGACAAGCATTTCCTACTCTCCTTTCTAGACAGCCCGTGCCTTGGCCCATTTCCCCCAGTGCAGTGTGAAATCTGAAGCAGGAAGTCCCATCAGCTTTTCCACAACATAAGCCGCATGAATGGCTGTTTCGTAAACATGAATGTTTACGGTGTCCCTGTGGTTATTCTGTGGTGTTCATGTTAGATACAGTACGGTATACCAACTCATAGAGGCTCACCTTGATGACGTGTGCCAACCTCAGGATATCTTCCTTCAGAACTTCCTGGCCGCCTAGAACAATGGTAATCTCGCCCGCGGGGAGCTGCTCATACCATTCTTCGTACATAATCCAGCCTGGTGTCAGCCACGGATTAACAAGCTCCACGTCCGGGTCGTGCGAGGCAACAATAGCGCTCCACAACTGTTTTAGCCCTTCCAACTTGATAGTATCCGAAGTTCTCGTCACCGAGTTCATTGCTACGGTCGACGTCGCAACGGGCCCGGATGGCGAAACGAGCAGGACACGCCCCAGAGCTTGGCCTTCCTTGAACTCGGTGAACGTTGGGACCTTGGGATGGGGATGCTGGACATGCAGCAAGAACGAGACGATTAGAGTTCCGCCGGAGCTGTCCCCCAGAAGCTCAACCTGTTTGGAGCTTGGTCAGTTGACGTCCTATTCTCCAGGTTGATCCGTTGTTTGGAAGTCGTCGACCTACGGAAGCTGGGTCGCGTCTTCGAATGAGTTCCGATACAAAGCTGCAAGTCTGACGTAGCTGTGCTGGATAAGGATTTTGTGAAACGGGATCTATATCCAGTGTCAGTCATAGGGCTGTACTCAATGCACGCTAGTCCGGGACCCAGAACTCACCGTACGCCAGTATGGCTAGCGCAATATCATTGGATTGTTCTGTAGCTGCTGCCCAAGCTTGATAGGCCGACTCGATATGAAAGGAGCTTGCATACAGGACAAGTCCACCACCATAAAGGTATCCCATCACCTTGTTGGCGCTCTTGTTGCCGAACCATGCGATTGACCCTCCTCCGGGGAGGGTATCAATGATAACCGGCTCGTTATGAGATTGTGCAACTGTCTTGTACTGCTCGATCGTCGTGACCGTAGTCAACTCACTGTTTCCCTCCGAGTCAGGAGTTGTGGTACAATTGAGGTTGAAAAAGGGGCACAAGCGACAGACTAACCTCATCAGCTGTTCCGGAGACTTGCCTGTCGTCATTATGACGGCCTGGAGGATATAAGTATCGATCTAGATGAAATATTCTGACCGAGTCACAAGGAGCAGGATTGATAAAATGCGAAAAAAGGTCATGTTGGATGCCGTCAGGGCTTGGCACAAGCGGACCTATATACACGCTTTCCACGGCCAAAGACCAGCGACACAATCCACTGCTTTGCCATTTAACTACGGAAACGTCGGCTTTGAGAAATCCCTCAGCATTTCGCGGTGACAAATCCCCATTTGCAAGAGCCATTGCAGGCAATTGACAGCCTCGTAAGTGGTGTGACCTCCCATCATCCTGCTTGCAAAGCTGGCCGACTTTTACCGGAAATAGACAATGCCCCACGAAGGAATTTTGCTTTGCCTGTGGCCCATGATGTCTCTGGCAGGATCAGCCAAAACCAACGGGCACGAAAGACCGCGATCGGCCGCAACATTTCCCATTTTGTATAATGCCCCACACAAAGGTCTGGAGGGGCGTTATCCTGAACAGGAAAGTCTGACAATTCGACTCTCCCCTGGTTAGGTACTGTAATTGAGGGGCTGATCTTCCTAGGTTTAACGTCATGGTAATGGGGCCACGGTGGCTTCAGGACTGGCTAGCCTTTTTCTTGGGATGATGATGGTCTCGGGAATCGCCCCAAGGATGGGCTCAAAGAAACATACACAACATTCAGATGATGGTCCGGGACAACGGTGGTTGTCATGCTGAAGAAAATACTAGTGACAAATAAATCGCAGGTAGCTGGCTATCTGGTGGCAGCGAGATGGTTGTATTTCGCAATCTTATTTGGCCTGCCTACAATATTGGCATTCTGGCTTATGAGGAGTCAATATGACAATTGCTGTTTGGAAGGTAATTCGGAGGATGCGCTGAAAAAGGTGAACTAAGCGTAGGAAGGACATCCAGTGACAAGATAATGCCGGTTTTGCCTTGGCCCAGGTCTTCAGAAACCTCGACCATGCCACAAAATGTGGACTTTCCTACAGCCGCTCCTGCTCCGTCACTGTGTTGTTTGTAGCGGTGAAAGCAACCTGCCCTTGGAAGAGCCGCAGTGCAATTCAGATAGCTTGACATTTCAGCCGTCCAAAGTAGCATCGGCAGTATTTCCACGATTTAGGCAAACTGACCGCTGCCTGCATGACCCCCTGGTGGTAGAACAAAGGCCACAGGTGCGAACTTGACACTGGCCACATTGTTCCCATCGCGATAGAAGTCGATGTGAAGAGTGAGCTGCTACAGTTAGCACGACTGACTGGCAAAACAGCGGAAGTTGGCAAACTCCTGACATTATCAGTGTGCTGCTTGAACTCAACTGGGCCGGGATGAATATCGTTTGGGTCATTGTACAAAATGGTGCCACTAGAGACCATGTCAATTCTACATTATGATCTATCCCTGAGTGTGTAGCAACATGGACACTTACTTGATCAATGGACCCGTATACGGGATAAAGAAACCAACTGCATCCCCCGTAAAAGCAACATCATCGCTTGGAACATTGAGGTGGAGGGAAAGGCTGGTCTTGCTGACGTTGACGTTGCCGGTCACAGTCTTTTGATGGTTCCAAAGGACGTTGTGTGCATGAACATCGGACTGTAAGAGAGTCTCGAGATGTGCCCTGCCACTCGGCTGAGAGACAGAGGCGGAAAATAATTCGTTGAGTTGCTGCTGAGTGACATCTGTGGCCCCGGGTCCTGTCGTCACGTATTTTGACAGTGCCTCCAAAAGCGGATCATTAGACATTGCTGCTGGGATCGAATAGATGAACGATGATGGAGAAACTGGTATAAAAATGATAAAGTGGATATCTTATTTGATAATAGAAATGGTTGGGTTATTTACAAGGGTGTTGAAGGTTGTCCTTTAAGTAAGTGAACACGTCCAATCTTTGGCCCTACGTCACTGTAAATTATGAGGTACTGGAGGTGCCTAGTTTTAAACTCAGTTTTCACCGACACTTCGAGAATACGTCACCAATCGTCATATTGATTGACACTGTAAAGTCTCGACGCCACCACGCCGAGGTTGGTCAAGACCAGGCGCGTTGCAGCAGCTGAAGATGTTCAGCCCCAGCTGTGCAGCCCAATCAAGTGTTTACATGTTAGCATGTCCACCCTCGAGCCCATGTGAGGCAAGCTGAAACTAGCCCCCTGAGCTTGATCAGGCAGTGATCGACTGATGTCGTGCTAGCGATCGACCTTTAACACTTGTAGTACAGCCCGGACCACTACTATGTACAGTACCTACAGTACTGTAAATATAACCTCTAGTGCCAAGTAACCAGGATTATAACATCATCGTAAGGCCCACGAGACGACCTATAATCGTGGGACACTCAAAAGCCTTGGCCCACGAACGCCACAGTGGATAAGAATCAAGTTCGTTGGTGGCTGGCGGATTAGTATTAATCCGAAGTCCTGCAATAATCTCAAACCCCTTTGTCCAGCCAGCCATTACCATTGCGACAGCTACAATCATGTACCTAAGATACAATCGTTCAATCAATTGATCGACCTATGCCATCCAAGAGCATCTCGAGTCAAAGCTGGGAAGCGCGTTAGTTCACAGGCCAACCGGCACCGTCACTATCCCGCATTCCGAAGTCATGGGTCTCTTGGATCGTCTATTGCGAAGACGAGACGACGCCAGGGCCAGCCCAACAGACTCGGCGTTAACAACACCGTCTATGCCAGCCTCCGAGAAGATTTACAGGTATCAAGGTGCCGAACTTCCGCACGAACCTTTAACGCCGCGTGAGATCGAAGAAATGCACACCAAATTGTTCCCCGTGCAACACGAACCTGGCGTGTCAGGGCCGCCAAAGCCGCTCAACCCTGGTGACTTCAGGCTGCCTTATAGGTTGGCTGTAGAAGAAAAGTTGTTTGACGCGTCAGGTCAGCATACTCATGAGCAAACTCAGTCGCAGTCGTTGCTGTTCAGCCGGCTCCCACGAGAAGTGCGTATGCAGATTTGGTGCTCTACCATGGGAAGCCAGAAGTTTTATCTTACTGTGAGGGACGGGCGTTTGGCACAGGCGGAGAAGATGCACGACTTCAGCTGGTGGCCAAAGAGAGGGCTGTTGAATGTGCCAATGGTATGCAGAACAGCGTAAGTAACCGAAAGTCTCGGCCGCCTCCTGTCCCATCTCAACACTCTGCCTAGTCACCGAACAGAATTCTAACCAATGCAAACAATAGCTACGTTGAGTCTATCTCTTGCCTCTATTCTTGCAATACCTTTTGCATCGGCTTCGGCCACCAAGGCACGAAGCTACCCCTTACTTCGCTAAATACCATGCTCCCTCAGCAGCATATCGCGTCTATTCAGCACATGGAAGTAGGATGGCACTTGATACGCGGCTACAGCCAGTACTACGACAGCCACCCGCAAGCCTGGGACTTGTCCCTCACTGTTTGTGAACCCGACAGAAAAAAAACCTGGGACGAAGTTTGTGCTCAACTCATCCAGCTGTCCAACTTGAAGTCTTTGACAATTGCAGTATGGACTTCTGGTGACTTAAGATCCCAGTTAAATGGAACAGAGGACGCTCTCCTGGACCCATTGGTAAGAATAAAACATCTAGAGCATTTCCACATCTTTTTGCCGTGGTCGCAAGATGATTGTGCACTGTGGGCGGATGCACCGTTCAGCGTTTTTAGGAAACGTGAAAATAGAGAAAGATTTGGCGTGAGCGTCCCGCTTATCGAGAAACTACCATGCTAAGTCCTCAGTTTGGTTTATATATGCAAGAATGTGCCACGCATCTCCTAGGGATCGAAGGATGTATAAACAAGAGATGATATTTCTTAGGGTAGTAAAAGATGGGTGCGTGAATGAGGATTACAATACATCTGAGGGATATAGTTTGGGAATGCTTTATCAACCTTTTCACTTGCGTTTAAAATACTCGAGCCAACGACATCATTAAATGTAGGAAACAGGGGTCTTTTTACCTTCTTTCTGGCGTGAGAGAGACGGGGAAGCTCTCTTGCAAGTCGATGATGCCAAAGATGGCTTCCTTACATGTCTACTGTGTGGGTATTCATCTGGTCTGCGGAGAGGGAAACCAGGGCCCGAGTGACTCCTTTTCTTGAACGTGAGAGAGTTAGGGATACCAGTCGTTTTCGGGATGGTAAAGGGAACACCAATAGGCGTAGCCTGAGTTATCAATGGTATAGCTAAAGCCCCCCCAATGTGTTAGCATCGGGTTGATTGTGGTGCTAGATATGCGGAAAGACGACGTGTTCTTTGTTATGGTGAAGGCAAGCTGCCGGCAGCCGCGCACATCAGATAG
>JABFFE010000322.1:0-39540 GCA_013623625.1 Fusarium setosum | reverse complement strand
CCGGGTGGTCTCCTGGTCAGCAGTTTTCAGCCGCGCAACAGCTATACTCCCAAGTACCGCAAGTACCTATAACTCAGAGGGCACGCACTAAACATGGCGAATTATCTATCTCACGACCTATCAGTCGCTAATAATCATAACTCGACACTATGTGGAGATCCTTTGAGTTTGCAAGGGCATCATGGAAGAGGAAGGTACAGGTGCTCAATACTGTATTACCGTGTCACGACCGATACTTGTCGTCGTACCGACCCTGGGCGTGGTGTCCACGACAAGCTTCCTCTTGGAATTCTTCTCGAGACAGCCATCGCTTACGAGTCGTGCCCCCCTTCATTGGTTGACAGTCAATCAACCTTCAGCTTAGACTGGACATACATGGTTGATCTTCAACAACTACGCAAGCCCGTCTGCAACGGAAGGTCACATCCGACCTACGTTCGAAACGTGCTTAGCAGAGAGTTCCACCGCAGCCGGCAATGGCTGGTGAGTCAGAAATTACTACTCCCATATCTAAGCCAATAAAGAGTGACCACGGCCATCTTCAGAAGCCCGTCCTACGTGGGGAGGGCATGGGTTGCACACCCGATCCGCATTCGGAATGTGCTGCAGCGATGGCGGGTAGGTCAGACACTCTGGCTTGATATCGCAGCTAATCAAGAGTGCTCGCCAAGTCTGACTGCTTCGTCACCCTGGGGCTGCTGGATATGCAAGGCGGGTTGAACTGGGCACCTGGAATTCTATTTTCGCTCGATGAAATATCAAGGTCTATCGAGACGAGTACCTTCCTACCCAGCACTGGACACATTCTCCAAGCAGTTTAAATCACAGGCCTCTAAATCCAAGTTCTTTTTACCAAATACGCCGCGGGGCTTCCTTTCAACCACTCTCAGACATGGCCGACACTAGTGGTGCGGGCCCATCGCAATCGCCCTCTATGAAAGGCAATGTGAGCCGTTCCCGTCTCGTCTCCTATCACAGTGGGTGGAATCCGGAAAAC
The DNA here is from genome assembly GCA_013623625.1 of Fusarium setosum. Taxonomy (NCBI): domain Eukaryota; kingdom Fungi; phylum Ascomycota; class Sordariomycetes; order Hypocreales; family Nectriaceae; genus Fusarium; species Fusarium setosum. The sequence continues at coordinate 38,543 of JABFFE010000322.1, read as the reverse complement.
TATGCAACCAAGATTTGCAAGACCCCTTTGAGAAGCCCCTCTTTGGGGCCGCCTGATGCTTGTGGCATCGCTCTCTAGCCTGCACCTGAATCGTGCTGACACGTCGAAGGAGTCATCAACCACTGAGCCAAAGCCGGCCACCCACGAGGTCATTAATGACACGAATCAGTACAGAAATTTCCACCACGAGAAAAACACTGGTCTGAAGAGGGACCCTGCCAACAGACGAGTAAGCTTCCCGATCTCTGCGGACTCGGAGGAGTACACCGCCTTTGAGAACAATCTTTCGAAGCTTTTGTCCGTTCTCAAGGACAGCGGTGTTTCATGGCAGTGTATCGAATGCATCGGTCGCTCTTTCGAAGGCACAGACGAGGCGATCAAGTCGACCGTAGTCATTGGTGTTGGCGAGTCCGATGTCCCAAGCGAGTCTGAACTGCAGGGTTTGGAAAAAGAAATAGAGACAAAGGCCAGTCTTACACTCCCCATTGAAGTTGTCAGGGGCTCTTTTGTGCCCCATTCGCACTTTGGGTTCACTGAGCGGACTGATCCTCTTGTTTGTGGTGCATCTTGTGGCGTTGCCAATATCGGGAAAGCGGGCACGATTGGGGGCTTCATCACAATTGACGGCGATCCCGACAATGCCACGTACGCTGTTGCCTGTCACCATAGTTTGTCGACAGGACAGGATGTGATTCCTTGGGCGGATGAGCAAAGCTTATTAAATAGCTTGGGCAAAAATACGCTGGAGTGGATCAAGAAGCAGGATCAGAGCATTGGAGATGCGATCATTGAAATCAAGTCTCTGTGGAATAGCCTTAAGGGCATGGAACCTGGGTAGGACCTAATTCTACTCCTGCTCGAAGGTTGTGCTGACCTTCAAAGGGAACTCCGAAACGAAGCTACATGTAGCGAGAAAGACAAACTTAAGCACTACGGCACAGCATTTATTCGACAATTCAACGCTTTTCGGCAGCATTGGCACCGGGAATCCATCAGCGAGGAGCTAGTCAATCGTTGGGTTGATGGTGATGATATACGATTTTGGTCCGAACTTGGCGACCACCGATTTCTGCCTGGAATGAGGAGCCACCTATATCTATCGGATCCTAAAGAATTCAAGGGTGGTGGATTCGACCTTGGCGCATCCTGGCGTCCCCTATCCGAGCATAACAGGCCCAGCGCCAACAATTTATTGAAGCCCTTGAACAGAGCGCTCAATCAATGGTTCAAATTCAGCTTACATGCTCATCAGCAACGTATCTTGTTCGAAGGTAAGGCTTTCACTCGCTCTCTAGCGGATGAGAGTTTCAATTGGGCCTCCGGGCTGGCATTCATCGTCCAGCGTCAGTATTGGCTTGACAATAACCCGGGTAAGGATGATACAGAGGCCTTCTACAGAGCGTTTCGAGGTGGCCGAGAGGAAGATTGTAATTCCGTGTGGACGGATCTTGTCTCGCTTGTCTTACTTGTGTCTACTTACGACGATCAGAGTTTTATCGAAAGCAAGATCGTTGAACATCCCGCGAATATGGACAGATTAAGCCTGTCCCAGCGACGGGAAGAAGATCGCGACTATTGGAAAGAAGTTTGCAAGGAGTGTACCGATGAGACGGAGAAGGCGGAAGCAAACAGTTACATCACGAGACTCGAGGAGGACCTATCCCACGACAAAGACCGTGCCCATCATGTTATCGGCATTGTTTGGGCATCGAGCGGCGACAGCCGTCCCATGGAGCCCAAACATGGAACGATCGGTGGTGAAGTAGACAAAACTGTTGAGGACTGGGCGCTCGTGAGACTCTATTCTCTGGCAAACCTCCCACGAAACACCTACGACAAGAATATCCTACGACTGTCCGAGCAACCACTGCCGTCAACCGGGCAGATCACCCAAGTCAAGAAGTGGAATAAAGCCTCGAACTACGCGGGCACCTTGGTGTTCAAACGCGGCAAGCAGACCGACTATACCATTGGCAAGGTGTCTGGGAGATCGATCGGGAAGATAGCCCGCCAAGACGGCCAGGACGGCCAAGACACGATCCAGCTATTCTCGATCAAGAGTTGTTCGACCAACGGGCTATTTTCCAAGAGCGGGGATAGCGGGGCGTGGATAATAGATAAACGTGGACAGCTTGTAGGAATGGTCTGGGGCGAGAATTCAGCAACAGAAACAACGCTCTTTATGCCTGCGGACTACTTATTCCAGTGGATTGGAAATAGGTTTAGAGAGAAGATGAAGGAGACAGGAAAGCCTCTTCAGCCTGACCAGGGACAAGTACGCTTATTTAGGTAATATTAGTACTTAGAACTAGGTGTTACGAGATGGGCGCCCTTGCACAGGCAGCTACGGCGCCCACCGTCCACACGGCGGCTGAGGCCCATTGACCTCGCCAGATTATTATCATCACACAGCTCTTCCCAAGTCCTCTCCACATTAGGTAACATATTATATTGCTATGTCCACTTAAATTTATTAAGAGGATGCTAAGAGGGCCGACCCTGATTGTGGCAGCAACCATATCTCTGATATCACTGGGCAGGCCACGGAAAAATGTACCGAATGTCCCTATCTCCCAGGATTGACCTCGCATCCATGATACAATCCCTTGGCCGTCTTGAAATTTCCGTGATTCTGACAGGAAGGTTGTGATATTACTGGCTCTGGCTAGATATATTCGTATCGCCGATAAGTAATAAATTCCTTCAGAGTTACAGCCGTTCACGTCAATCAAAGAGATTCCCCCATAGCTCCAAGTTGGCGGTGCCATCCATAATCGGCTCTCCCGTAGACGTAAAGAGATTAGGATCGTGATTGAACCCAAACCCCTCGAGTTCGGATGCCGGCCCAAAGGTGCCAATGGTTCCAGGAAAGCTGTAGAATGACGCAAGTCCAGTTTCCAAACCAGAAGACCGAGTGAAATCTTGTTGAGAAGGGGTCGTCTCTGAGATATTGACCAAGGCTTCACCAGCCTCGGCTGTACTCTTCTCTAGGCCTTGGGAAGCAGCGGTTGCTTTGTGAAAAAGCCCCTTGATGACCGTAGAGGCACTGGCTGCTACACCAAAGAAGCTGCCCATCCGCTCAAGGACTTGAATGCTCTTGGCGAGCGCCTCACGAGCCGCAGATGTCTGGGCATTCTTGCTGGGATATACCAGGATGAAACCAACCAGCGTGATAGCTGCGTTCCATTGGTAGTTCAACGGCTCGTACCAGCCGTCCAGAATATCATGCTTCATGTAGATCTGGTACAGTAGATGGGTCACAGCCATTGCATGAAGAGCTGCGGATTCAGCTATTCGCAGCGTCATAGGGACTGCAGAGGAGACATCATTATTGAAACCCTGAGAATTTGGTGCTGTTGATGTCCCGGCTGGCGTGAGCAAAAATGCAATGCCAGACCGGCAGAGTGTCAGTATAAAGTCGTGATACATCAGCTCTAGCATCAGCCTTTGTCGACGCAGCCAGAGCGGCGCAAAGGGTTCAAGTTCAATCTCGGACAGATCTGTTGAGAACGGGTCACCATTTCCGCGGCGTTCTGTCTTGAGTGCAGCTGGAAGCAGATCAACCCAAGCCTGCATGTCGTTTACGCCAGCTGCAGCCACCTTGCAGCACTCCTCGAGGTACTCATTTTCTGATGACACGGGGCCCGCGGTCCTGAGAGAAGCGCACCTCTTTGAGAGCTTGTCAAATGCTATGCGAGCCAACTGCGTCAGCTTTGAACGCTGTACCGTGTAGCTCAGCCATGTCACGCCTTTCGCGTAGAGCTCCTGATTCTCCGCTGGCAGAGAACATGTCGTCTGGGACATTTGAGTGCCCCACGGTCGACCCAGTCGTATACAGGTCCTTGTTTCAAACACGAACAATGTCCACCACATGCGCTTTCTCGCTTCTCGCTCTGCCAGGGACAAATCGGACGGCGGTTCGACATGTAGCCCAAGCGCGTGTGCTGTGCGGACGGAAACACCAATCATGTTCTGAGCCATGTTCTGGTACGACGCGTTGGCAAGATAAACAGCCGACCAGAATTGGCACTGCAGAGTTGTAAGTGATGGCCTCTCGAGTTCGTAAGCCAACAGACTTTGGCAACGCTGGTAGAGCCAGCGGCCGGCGATTGTAGCATCGCGAATGTCAATGTCGGCTTGGACTTCAACTTGACGAGGCAGCGAGGTTACGCCGAACTGCATGCACAGGGCCAACACGATATCGACCAGCGCCGATGGTTTCCGTGTGCTGTGGTCTGAGCCACTCCAGAGGGACTTGTAGTGCGACTTGAACTCGGCTTCGTCAAGGACTTGGTAGCAACAGTGCCACGAGTCCCAGAACAACTCAAGGAAAAATGCCTCTTGAGTTGCAGTCAAGTTTTTCCCAGACAAGGTATGTTCTGATAACCGCTGACGATGCTCCGTGACATCTTTCATGGAGGCCTCTACTTCGTCTGGTCCGTCACCCTGAGGCAACACAGCGTGTACTAGAGATCGGCTCGCGCAGTTGGGAATCAGAGCTTGAGGGCTATGCGCTTCTGGGGACCACGGATCGCGAGCTCGTAGATACGAGTTTATGCAGTGGATGAAATAATACGTTGAGAACGAGCCATAGAATTGGGCTTGGGAAGTTGATTGCACGTGGGCGGTGTGTGTAGGATCGAGATGAATTCCACATGCGTTGTGGAGAGACACGCTTGATGGCGAGTCTTCTGTTTCCGAACATGCATCTTGTTTGTCACTGTGCCCTGGTTCCATGTGCGCCGCTTCAAGCTGAGCTTCGAGTTCTTTCACACGTTTCTTGAGCGTCTCTATCTCCCTATGTTCTACCAGTTAACCTAGTTGTTGAGCAAGGTGAGGTGGGACACGACATACCTCATAGCTCGTGGAAGACTCCATGCTTCACTCAGCCTCCCACGGTTACTACATTGCCAACCTCTCGTCAAGCAGTTTCGACAAGGCTGATTTGTATCACACTTGACCCGGTGCAGACGGCACAAGTCACAAGCTCTAGTAACCTGACTTCGTTTTGACTTAGCCGGGCGAGAGACCGAGGACCCGGGAGGTTGTGAAGAGGCAGAAAAGCTTCCAAACATTGTAGCTGAGGGGAGGTAAAAGCCGCCCGACTGGTGCAGGGTGAAATGCTGGCTGTCAGAGCTAAGCGAGGTAATTGATACAACGGCTTTATTCACGGTTCCACCGCACTTAGTAAGCCGGAGTTAAGGCAAGAAATATGGTCTCGTTATTCCGCACCTTGTTTCAATTTGATAGCTACCTTATCATAGCCAAGAACTTGTCTAATGTTAGTGTCATAACCAAGCCCTATACCCCCAAAGCCTTTGCAATTGCCTCGGCCACTCCCTTGGACGAAGCTGGGTTTTGGCCAGTAATAATCTTTCCATCCACGACAACATTCTCCCCGAGCGGACCGTCGGCGGCCTTGGTGTAGTTACCACCGCTGACCTCGCTCAGCCTATCCTCGAGACTGAAGTCCATGTCTTCGGTGAATTTGAACAGCTCCTCGCCTACGTTGTCAAAGCCTGTGACCTTGACGCCCTTGAGCAATGGCTCGCCCGTTGCGGTTGTGGCGTTTACAAGCGCTGCAGGGCCATGGCAGACAGCCGAGATGACTTTGCCTTGGCTGTGGAAGTCACGCAGAAGGTCTTTTGATTCCTTGTCATCGGCAAGGTCAACCATGGGGCCGTGTCCACCAGGATAGAAAATGGCGTCAAACTCGGAGGCTCGGCCGGCAAAATCGGACAGCTTTGCCGTGTTCTGCCAGATAGCCTCGTGGTTTTCGAGAAAGTCCTTGCACACGGGGTCTTCCTTGAAGAGGTCGACAGAGACAGGGTCAAGCGGGGAGACGCCTCCCTTGGGAGAAGCGTAGACAAGCTCGGCACGAGAGTTGAGGACCTCGAAAGGGTGTGCGAGCTCAGGCTGTGAGGGAAGGTCAGCAAAGGTTCCAGTGTATTGAATGAGTCTTGAAGAAATTACCAGATACCAGCCAATCTGCTTGCCGGTCTTGGGGACCTTGTCGGCTGAGGTAAGAACGACGAGAATCTTGGGCATTTGGGTAGTCATTTTGGTTGGTAGAGGTAAGTGAAGAACTGGTAAAACGGGTGGGTTGTAGTAGTGTTTGAATATGTTGGGTGTAGATGTTGTTGTCGGCTTCAATGATAGTTGTCCTGGGGGTTTTATACTCAACAGTTTCGTACCAGACTGCCAAACATACGGCAACTCCTCAAAGGAGAGACGGAGCCTATCCGCCAATCATGTCTAATGAAGCATAAATGGCCATGTAAACTCCGGGCCTCCTGAGACCCTTGCAAGAATTCTCAGACTTTGGTTGGCCTCGCAATGTGGTCCCCCTCTTTGACTCCGGACCTCCTTTCGGCAATGTGGGGCCGCCCTCCGTCCACACTCCGGCGTGGACAAGGCAGGCAAAATTTTAGTAGCTCTCGGGAATACTAATATAGTACAGGACGAAATACCTTATCTACATGCAGATTGTAACGTCACCCGGCTGGGGGCCTCAATATCTACCCCTCAGTCGGGCGAGAGCACTCCGATGCGGAGTAGGTCATCTGATTTTGAGGACCGCTGGAATGCTTCTGACCATTGAGGATCGGTCGACATCTCTCCGGATGGGGCTTCCAATTTATCTCTTGAATCATTGAAGTACCTGTATCAAGACATAAGTTGACCTACGCGTCAGGGGGACAAGCTATTAAGAAAGCTCCTTCTTGTTTACTATCTGGCAAACCCCTCTAAACCTCAAACCAGTATGACTCACCAAGTAAGTATACGACCCAAGTCCGGATCCAAGTCGTCTTGTTCTTATCCTCCCAGAACTTGTCTTGCCTCTTGTGCGGGCCCGGAAAGGCTCGGTTTGAGGACCGACCTATTCCACAGATTGATGACCCAAATGATGTTATAGTCAGAATATCGTACACTGGTGTCTGTGGCAGTGATGTAAGTTGAATACAACATACTATTTCAAAGCAGGTCTTGACCCGACCAGGTTCATTTCTGGACGCACGGTGGCTATGCGAGAAAGGTTTCAGAAGAACAGCCCCTTGTGATGGGCCACGAGGCTTCGGGGATCATTCACACAGTCGGTCCAGCCGTCCGGCGACTCAAGCCTGGTGACCGGGTGGCTATTGAACCAGGATTCTCGTGCAGGCGGTGCAAGTATTGCAAGAATGGGAGATACAACCTCTGCCCTGAAATGAAATTTGCCGCTGACCCACCCCTCACCCACGGCACGCTATCTCGTTTCTTCAAAATTCCCGAGGATTTTGCCTACAAGATCCCCGACAGTCTTAGTCTACAAGAAGCGGTTCTTGTTGAGCCTTTGAGTGTTGCCGTCCACGGAGTCCGTCTTGCCGATCTCAGGCCAGGGCAAAAGGTGCTGGTTCAAGGGTCTGGAACGGTTGGACTACTCACTGCTGCTGCTGCAAAGGCATACGGAGCGAGAGAGGTGGTCATTACCGACATCAACCCAGACAAGCTCAGCTTTGCAAAGGCATACCTCGGGTGTGCCACGTTTCTCCCCGACCTTGCCTCAACACCCGAGGAAAACGCCATCAGGCTCAAGAAAGATACGGGTCTCGATGAGGGAGTGGATGTGGTCCTAGAGTGTACGGGAGTCGAATCGTCGGTCCAAACCGGAATCCTGACCCTTGCAGCCGGAGGTGTTTTCGTTCAGATCGGTCTTGGCAAGGCTGTGCAAGCACTGCCCATCCACGCCATGTGCGAAAGGGAGATTGTTTTCAAGACATCCTTTCGCTACGGGGCTGGCGATTACGAGATCGCGCTCGAACTGCTTGGCTCCGGGAAAGTGTCTGTTGGGTCATTAATCAGTAGTGTTGTGCCGTTTGAGAAGGCTCCAGAGGCTTGGGAGAAGACGAGGAACGGAGAGGGGATCAAGAATTTGATTCAAGGGGTGCAGGACTGAGTCAGCCAGATATTATCATCAAGGAAGTAACAATACCACACTCACGGCAGCCTCTTTGAGAATCTAGAGCATAGGATGGCAAATCACTCAAGGCGATTCGCAGATGTGAATGAACCCATGAGAACATGAACGCCCTATGTTATCTTTCATCTCTGACAACACCTCAAGATTAAGAGTCTCGTGTTGCAAGTCAAGGAAGACGCTATTCCCGACACAATTCCGGCCAGAAGAGACCCACGCGATGGAGACAGCCAACCATGACTCAGGCAAATCGGCTTCGCTTTCCAGTCAGTCGGCAAGCCTTTCCATACGATTCTTGCAGACCTATTAAAGGATGCAACTCGAAGCTTGCACCTTGGCTTCCTCTCCAAACATCAACTCATCATGGCTGAACAACAAGAGGGCCAGGTTATTCCGTCTCAAGGAGATGACAACAACGTTACCAATGTTGACCCCGTCACATCGAATACAAACGACCGCCAGGGAGCATTGATTCTCCGCTCCAACTCGTCAACTACAGCTTGGTGGAATCGATTCAGGAACCCCATCATCGTCGCTGGGTTTGCTCTTCTGCTCAGCCCACTCACTTTCTTATGGCCCGGCCATGAATCAATTGATCCAAAGAACTACGCCGAACGCACAAAACGAATTCTCAAGACGACGCCGTAAGTATGATTTCCTCCCTCGCTAAGCTCAAATAACACTGCCAAGGTTGATTGACGGCCACAACGACTTGCCATTCATGCTCCGCCTTGAGCTCAAAAATCGCATCTACGACGACCGCTTTGACTTTAAAAACCGACTACTCGGTCACACGGATTTGCAGAGACTTAGGCAGGGCATGGTTGGCGGTCAATTCTGGAGTGTCTATGTGGATTGCGACGAGCGCCAGAAGCATTTTGAAGATCCTTCGGTGAGTCACGATGTCTAGGCCATGGAACCACTACTCACAGCGGCCATAAAGTGGATCGTCAGAGATACCCTTGAGCAGATTGACGTGACTCGTCGCTTCATTCGGGAGCATCCAAATGATCTCGAGTTTTGCGGCACAACTGCCTGCGCCCGCAAGGCTTTCAAAGCCGGTCGTATCGCAAGCATGATTGGCATCGAGGGCGGTCACCAGGTCGGAGGTAGCATTGCCAGTATTCGGCAAATGTACGAGATTGGGGCGAGGTATATCACCGTCACTCATAACTGCGATAACGCCTTTGCGACGGCGGCCTCTACCGTTGCTGGTGGTGGTCCAGACGAGGGGCTGACCAAACTCGGAAGAGCGGCAGTCAAGGAGATGAACCGTCTAGGCATGATGGTTGATCTTTCTCACGTCTCTCACCAGACAATGCGGGATGTGTTGAGTATCGCTCGGGCCCCCGTCATCTTCTCGCATTCAGGTGCCTATGCCGTTGAACCGCATCTGCGCAACGTCCCAGACGATGTTCTTCGACAAGTGAAGCATAACGGAGGGATCGTCATGGCTGTCTTTATGAACCGCTTCCTGAATATGAAGCACCCCGAGCAAGCGACGATCCACGACGTCGCCGACCACATCTTCCACATTGCGGACGTTTGCGGCTGGGACTGTGTTGGGATTGGGGCTGATTTCTTCGGAATGGCCATGGTACCTGTTGGGCTGGAGGACGTCTCCAAGTATCCCAGCCTGATGGAGGTTCTGATGCAGCGCGGCGCAACTGATGAGCAGATTCGTTTACTCGCAGGCGAGAACATACTCCGCGTTTGGGGAAACATTGAGAAACGAGCCAAGGAGATTCAGGTTACGGGAGAGAAGCCGGTTGAGGAGGAGTACGAGGGGAGGGAATGGCATAAGGGGTTTGTTGGCGATCCGTATATGCTAAGGGGAGGACTTGAAGAGGCCGTGGCCAACGGGGCCAAAGATGAGGTAGATGTATTCAGCCAGTGAGAAGCACTATCCAAGTCACTCTATATTACTTCCACTATGATGTTTTCAACCTGTGAGTCAACAACTCCCCCTTCGCCCTCGAAATAGTACAAGTAGACACCCGCACAATATCCAGCTTACATGAAAATTCTCCTTTCACTGCCACAACTATGCACCTTTTCCGCTTCTCTAGCTAGGTTTCCCCATTTCGCCATGTTTCGAACCATGCCTGGCTTACTTCTAGGATTGACACTGGTTGTTTCGTGTTTGGGAACATCCTCCACACTCAGGGCAAGGTTCGCTGCTGCAAACCCAGCTGCCTTTGCATTTACCACTAAGGTCTCTTTATTGATGTTGCCAATGCCATCGCAAGAGGTATGGTAGCATACATCCTGGGGAGCCCCAGCGCCGGTGAAAATGCCAGATGAGGGGATTCCAAGCTCAAGGAACCCGATATAATCGGATGAGCTCCCAAAAGGACTGTTTCAAATCAGTACGTGTTGTATACCTAATTAAAAAGGTTTATACTCACGCATACTCGGCAGGATACCCATGCTCAGTCAGGTATTGAAAGAGAAACTTGGCTCCAGCCTTGTGTGAGTCCGAGTCGGCATATACGACGTAGTAGGGCTGCGGAGACGCAATCATGTCGTAGTTGAAGTAGAACCGGATCTTGCTGGCCTCTTCTTTAGAAATGCTAGAGGTATAGTGGAACGAACCAATCATGCCGCTCTCCTCTGCTCCCCAGAAAGCAAAGCGGACCTTGTTCTTGAAGCCCTTGTACTTTTTGAACGACTCGGCAATGCTGAGCAGTGCAGCAACACCGCTGCCGTTGTCGTTGATGCCGGGGCCTTCTTGAACCGAGTCGAGGTGAGCGCCGAGCATGATGATGTTGTCGGGGTCGCCCTCTTTCGTGTCGGCAATGACCTGCCAGGTTTCGCGATCCTCGGTCAAGACATCGATGGTCAAGTTGATCTCCAGGGTCTCGCCATTCTTGATGCGCTCCATCCACGAGATGCCTTGATTGTAGGTGACGACTCCAACAGGTGCCAGCTTTCCGAAATTCTCAGCGCCGAGAGACGCCGATCCAGCTGTCTGTTTGGGGTCGTCGTTGAAGATGATGGCGGCTGAGGCGCCGTTGTCCTTGGCGAGTTTGAGCTTGTCGGCAAAGTGGCATTTACCGCGCTTGATCAAGGCAATTTTCCCTTTGGAATCGACATCATTCCACTGATCCTCGAAGCAGCCAGATCCACGCTCGTCGTCAACAGGCACGAGAGCCAGAGGAGCAGTAACTCCATTGGGTTGAGGAGTGGCGTGGTTGTATTGCAACGAGATGACGGCGACGTTTTCTGCTTCCGGGCCAGTTAAAGAGATGTGTCGAGTATGGGAGAATAGATGTGTAAATGGCTGGACAGTTATGTCAAAGTGGTCCCCGTAGCCTAGATGAGCGAGAACAAAGTCGAGGGAAGCGTTGTAGCCAGGAAGCCCAAAGGCTCTGTTGTTGTCGTTGTCGAGAGCGATCTTGTACAAACTTTGAAGAACACCTTGAAGGCTGGATTACGTCAGGTTCTAAGACGAGTTGTTATCTGGAATTGCTGGCCTTACTCTTCCGCTTTGATGTCGGCTGCCACACGTTCGGGTGTTAGCTTTCTTGCGCAGGCTCCAGTTGCCAGCGTGATGGCTGCAAAAAGACTGGTGAACTTCATTGTTATGGAATTAGGCATGCCACGGATACAGGTCGCAGAGTCACACTGTCAACACCCAGATAGCGACGTCTTTAAAGACGTCGGAACGGTCTCCATCAGCTGGGAATGCGAGCGACAAGCCTCGCATCTCGAAACAAGCCCCTTGCAGGTTTAAAGAGGATTATATTTACAAGTCGCAGACAAGTCCAAAGCAATTAGATGAAAGCCAGAGTCCAAAGGTCTTCCCCAGTCACAGCCGGATCGGACCTTCAGTGTTCTATTAATCTCACATCGAATACAGCGAGGCTTAGATCTTTGTGAGAGCGAACTGACCAGTAGGAGGCCAGGAATCTCAACCGACATCACAATACGACCAAAGACCCCGATGCATGGTTTAATTGCCATCGGTGAATTAAGGGCTCAATCAGAACGTTCCAGTCCGAGCGAGTCCGAGCGAGCCTATCAACTCTGACGAGGTTGAGTTGACCGGCACGGTCATAACGCGGAGACAAGCTTGGATAGTTGCAATAGCCGGTCTGCATGCTAACAAGACGTGGGGATTCAAGAAAAGCACTGATATTCGCTATGATACTCGTAGAAAGTTTGCAAACTTTGACCGTCCCCAGCTAACATTCAGATCAAACCCCGTCCTCCTCGTTAAACAATCTTCCCTCAGCCTAGTCAAGGTATATCCAACCGCTATTATTCTCCAGATCATATCCACAAGTTCATTATAATAACCAGCATCACAGCTCCAGCACAGGCCTTCATCAAGCATGTCATCTTCGAAGCGCCCGAGTCTGACGATTCCGACTCGTCCGGCCTATCAGCTGTGCGGCTTCCAGTGCTCTGCGTGGTACTCCTCGTGCCGGCAGCTTCCTTCGGGACGCTTGGCCCATTGGGGGATCCTTTGTCATCCGGAGGGTTGTTATCGTCCTCCTTGGACTCGCCCGGAACACCAATGCCCTCCCAAGCCACCCATTTCTGGCCGTCCCACTGGCGGTGCCACACCCTCCCGTCCTTATCCGTCACAAAGACGCTCAGTCTATCCTTGTCTCGGCTCACGGCGACGGGAGGGCTGTCAAACGGCCCGCCAAGCGAGTCCCACGCGCTCTGCCAGCCGTCGCCGTCCTCATAAGACAAGTGCCACACGCCGTGGTCCTCACCCAGCACAAAAAGATCCAATCTTCCGGCGCCCCAGCTCACCACCGCGGGGGGACTGATCCACTGGCCGCCAAGATTCGGATCCGCGTAGTCGGTCCATTTGCTGCCGTCCCAGGAGCGCGTGTACATGGCGTAGTCGGTGCCCACGCCGAAGACGTCGATGCGGTCGGGGCCCCAGGATGCAGCCGCCGGCGCCGACGTGTAGTTTCCGTCGAGGGAATCCCAATTTTGCTGCCAGCCAAAGTCGTCGCCGTCGTAAGCGAGGTGGTAGAGCTTGTCATCGGTGCCAATGCCGAAAATGTCGAGGCGCTTTGCAGACCATGAGGTGACGGAGAGGTCTGATGTAAGGATTCCGTTGTGGTTCTCCCAGTCGGGCTGCCATTGTTCCCCATTCCACTGTTAAGAGAATATTTATTAATTGAATGTCAGAATAAGGGTCAGAAGACAACCCACCGACTGATGATACAAGGCCCGGTCGCTTTCTCCTCGTCCAAAGACGTCCAGTCGGTCTTCCGCCCATGACGCGACCGCAAAGGACCCCGTAAAGGTCTGCGAGTCCAGCTCTTTCCATGAATCCTCCCAATTGTCTCCATTCCACGAGTTGTGCATCATCCGGTCTGTTTCCCGGTCTCTGGCAAAGGTATCAAGACGACCGGGACCCCAGGAGACCATGGTGGGCGCCACGGCAGCGAACGATCCCCCGAGCGAGTCCCAGCCGCCTAGCCACCCGGAGCCGGAGCTGTCCCAGCTTTGGTGATACACGGCATTGTCGGAACCGATTGCGATAATGTCTATGTTTGTCGAGGACCACGCCGCAGCAGCCAAAAGCTGCTTAGTGACAGAGACGGACATGTCGGACGAGACTGCACAAAGAAGCGTGAGGCGGGGTAGAGCTTCTCCCCATCGCCGGGGAGCTTTGTCACTCATAATTATACAGAGCCTCATCAGGCTGGCGGTGGCTTCAGCTATTGCAGACGATTTGGGGGCCAGAGCCTCAGTATTGGCTACAACAGTCGACCGGTGCTTAGCTATGCCTGACTAACGACGCCACAAGCATGGGAAGGGCAGATTTAATGCCGTAGACTCCGTTGGAGTTCGGATTTTGTCGAGACATCGGGGGACGGGTGTCATATCATCACTGGCGGGTCAATTCACGAGATTGGCTTATGGTCGGCATCAATATTCTTGCTCACTCTGAGCCGAATCTCGTCGAAGGACTATCTCGTCCAGGTATTTATACTATTCTTTCTTCAAAAATGAGCAATTCTGCAATATTATAAAAGTCCACTTCGCGTCGTTGCTTGTTCCCGACCAGCGGTGATAGCATCGTCATGTTGCCCTCCATCACCCAATGTATTTTCAGGCAACTAGCGTAACGTTGACCTAGACTTTATATAAATTCGTGATAATATTATATATTCTTCACAATGGGCAAATATCGCAGTCTCTTCCAACTTGTATAGGATACTAGTCCGATGAGTCTGTGACTGAGAAATAAGTAGCCGCGACAAGCATGAAGAATAACCCTTCGAAACTCGTCCAAATCTACAACCAAGGTTCTACGGGACCGAGTTGCACCAAATATTCTCTATAGGAGGAGAAGCCGATTGACTAGGTTAGGCTGTGTTGTATTATGAGTATCGAGTCAAGTGTACCCAATTATTGGTTGGCTCTGATCCAAACGGACATGTCCAACTGTGATGTTTAAGCTGGTGTCGTGGCCTGGTCTAGGGTAGGCCTGGAGACTTGGTAAACATCCCACCTGGCCGCGGTTGTTAGGATCACGACTGTGGGTGGATGGGCAAGTCTTGCTTGATCTGCACGGCTGGTAACGGCTTTGATGTGGAATCGAAGTTGGGCATTCTTGCTTGGAAGGACTCTTGCAATTGGCTTCAGCTGGAGGAATTTCTGCCCTGGAGGACGCATATACGTCATGAACGTGCAGTCTTCTTGGCGCAAGGGACTCACTAACATGGGGAAAAGACCGCCAAGTCCGGTTCCAACGTTTCCGCGTATTGCGTTGGGGTCTAGTTGGTTAAATTGACTACCAGTGGATTTTCTGGCTGCTTACGAGCCGTACCTCTCTATCAAGGGAGCACAGCTCGGCGCTGCAACTCGCGCGGGCCTGGTAACAACATGGCGACTAATAAGACCCGAATATTATCAAGACACCGCATAGAAGGCTGTCATTGTGCATCAAGACTCTCTCTCGCCTGGTTTCTTGGCAGCCCTTGATGACGGTTATGTGCACCGAGTTCATCTCAACGAGTCAGTCCAATGACGCTGGAGCTTGGCGGGCGAGATCAACGGGCGCTTTGAGTGCTGCCTTGTCACATTTCTCCACTGTCGCTTTATGACGTAGGGCCACTCTGTGAAGATCTAAGCGCGCGCGTGTGTGAAGATCATAGTCGTATATCCACCGCTAGGTCTGGGGACTATCGCGAGACCCGCGAGAAAATGGATTGCTGCGATGGTAGGTGAGAGACGAAGGAGCCCCTGGTCATGCCGCCATTTTGCTCCAAGATATAGCATATTCAAATTGCTTCTTCACCAATGTCTTGTGCTGGTCACGAGGGTAAGAGTTCACTCAGTTGATGCTGTGAGGCCAATTATTCGTCTGCGGCGTCCGGGGAGACACGGTGTATGGGGGCAACATCACCATAGCAATACGCCACTTTGAAGTATGACTGAGGGACTAGGGTTACCAGACTATGCATTGCGTTATGTCACCAAGTGCGTTGAGGTTTGGGCTTCAAATGGCTGTCGTGGGTCGTCATCGGAAGTCTGCCTGTGTCTGGCTACCTCTCAGCCGACAGAGGCGTAGAGTTAGGAGCGCTTGGGTAGGTAGGATAAGCATTGATCTGCCGACGCATGCTGGATGCGAAAAGGCGAATACGTGTGTGAACCGTTAAATAGAAAAAGGTTGTCAGCAGTGATTGAAAGAGATGACTCCCCAGGGCGAATACACTGCTTGCACAATCTGCAGGACCAAACTCTAGACTCAAACAAGAGGTTGAACAGAACTGTCAACAAGGGCTACGTCAAAATGGCTTGCACAAAGCAACCTAGATTCCGTCATGTGACATTATTCACGCTCATGAATGGCTGGTTTCCGCTCCCGATACACACCGAAGAGTGATAATCCGGAGCCGTGCATCACCTCCGGAGGTCGGAGACCCTCTTCTTCGGCTCCTGGCCGCCAACTCCGAGACCTCTCAAACCTTCGGAGGAGGAAGCCCGCCCCACTCACCTACGCCTCCAAAGCCATATGCGGGGGGGCAGAGAGGAAAGTGGAGTTCCGCTGCGGGGCACGTGACTCGTACGATTTTTGGCACCCGTGCGCAGCGGAGGTGGGTCAGGCGGAGGCGGAGGAGGAGGGGGAACCGGGGGAGTGTCGTAATGTGCAGGGAAGAAAATGTCGGGCACGGAGGGACCGAAGAGCGGCGATGACGGTGATGAAATTGTAAGAACCATAAACACTGCCCGGTCCAGAATCCGGGGACTGAAGATCACGCGGGTGACGATCAAGCGACGAGACCCTGTAGAAAAGGATAGAGTGTGACACCAGTGGGTGATGGACATGGCCGGAGAAACACGGGATCCGGTTAGGGACACAAACATATCGTCGATGCAGGTGTTTCAGCCAAAGCGAAACAAGAGAAAAAATTTTATAGGCTTGAATGGCTCTGTTTTCTTTTGTTTTCCACGACGTAATATGAATGCACCGTCTGCCACAAAGCCAAGAACACGCCGAGCCTCGTTGAAAATTGCCCCCTCCTCTGCATCTTGATGCTTGCCTCTGATTGGGCAATGGGTCGCAACTTGGTGTTGTTGTGATTGGATTTAAGCAACTGATAAGCTTGCACTGCTAGCGTCGCACTTGCCCAGAACCTTAAGTGACATAAGCGCAGGCTTGGGGGAGGGGCAGGACAGGGGAGTGGCGATCCACAGGTTGGCCCTGAGGCCAATTGACAAGGGTCAAGAGCACATGGCCAAGCTTGGCCCTAGACTTGTTCTAGAAACGAGCGGCTCTGCCAAGGGCATGGCATCCTTTTGCTGCAACCCGTTTGTTGTGTTGCTATGCAGTTGTTGAGTATCACTCCATCTTCTTGCCAACCCCACGCTACAGAGATGCAAAAAGCGCCCAAGCAGGAAAAGGATCGGGACACGATGCTGCCTGATTATCTCAATGTGGGGGAGAGTTTGGTCGGCTCTAGAACCACCGACTCTCGATTGGATACGCGTCATTCTGCAAGCGCCAAGAGCCGCCAAGGTTGGTGTCGCCATCCAGAGGTTATAGCGACGACCGCCAAGAAGACCACGAGGCTCGGCGCCAATGTGTTGGACCAGCTGAACCTTGGTTCCTTCAGGCTCTCGGTGAGGTCGGGATTTGTTGAGTTCCTGCACCCTCTGGTGCTTTTGAGCTTGGTCACTCCACTACCTCTTCATGGAACAGTGGTGAGATATTGACTGGGTGGTGACGGCCGGAGAAAGCCTGGGAGCTATAGTCGCAGAAGCTGGAACTTGCGTGAAGATGCTGTAGATGAGAAGGAGCATGGGCTATTCCAACCACGGCCTCGGATCTGACGGTATCGGAGATGTCAGTTGGAAGAACCGGCAATGAGGAAGGCCCAATACCACCTGAACCAGGCACCCAGACCAAGTTTGCAGCGCGATGGAGAATATACGTCAATGGACGACCATGACCATGGCTACCGTTACAGCTGCCAGGAGCCCATGACCTTGGGAATCGACAAGGGCAACGCCGATGCTCGCAACGGATCGAACTTGATGGACGATGCTTGGGGAGAATCCATGCCCCAACCCGTGATGCACCCCAATGACCTCACATCTTGATCGCTGGTCTTGTCTCATCGCGTTCTCCCTGGCTCCCTTGATCATTAATCCCCTGCTGCTCTTGGGTTCCTCGCCATGTTTGCCCAGTCCGCCAAGATGCCAAGGTGCCAAGATCTCCACTACGCACACCACCAAAGAGACTCAAGATGCTCTCTGCTACCGGTCCCGGGCAAATTTGTCAAGGTACGTATCCATAACGGAAGATAACGCCACCAGGGCGAGGAAAGGGCCGAAGGGAGGGGAAAAGGTGATGTTTTGGGAGCTGGAGTTGAGCAGAAGTGAAGAGCTTCGACAGTGACTTGACTGCAGCTGTAATAGTTGCACAATGGCATACTGCATATCGCAAAAGATATGGTAGCTGAAGCGTAAAAGACGGTTGGTTCGTGTTCCCCCTTGACGTCACGGATTTCCCCGGCTCCCTTCGACACAAGACTTCTTCCTATCCCGGCGAGGTCCGCACCGTTGTGATACTTTCACACCACCGCTGCCGGCAGAAGCTCTCAACACCAACACCCCTACTGCACACTGCATCATGGCAAGGCAGTAAGTGGAACCCCGCCGAGCGCGTTCTGTGGGGAAGACGTGTCCGGTGGCGGCTCTGACTCGTCCGTCGTGTTCGGCCTTGGGAAGTCGTGCCAAGCCTCCACGCCCCCCGAGTCTGGCAACGATGCAGCAAAGTCCCGGTTCCTCCAGGTCCGCTCGGAGGACTTGAGCTCATCCAAGTAGTTCGAGCCATGACGGAGCCTTGGAGACGGCGGACGGGCCGCGAACTATATATGGCCTCCTCCCCCGCATCCCCTCCGTCCAGGTCCCTTTTCCATTGCAAATCTTCAAGTCTACAGTACCTCACCTGTACCTTGGAATACTTTCCTAGATCTTATCTTGGGGATACAGGTAGTAGTAACGCTGTTTTGTCCCTGATTCCCGTTCTTTGCCGAGCTTTGAGGTTCAGTAGACTCTCTACCTGCAGCTTGTCATATCATCGCAATTTTACACTTTTACCACCATTCACCACACATCTTTTCTTCTTCTCTTGGTAAACAAACACCCAATTGAGCTATAAGACAAGCACAAACCGAAGCTTCTGCGGTCCTCCCCCCTCCCCCTCCCTCTGATCCCGGTCGACGCGATCCCGTGACCATGGCGGCGGAATACTCCAAGCATCCGTTCCTCCTCTCTATAGAGGAGACGGCAAAGGCCCTTGGCACGAGTATCGACAAGGGCCTTACTAGCCAGCAGGTTGCCGAGGCTCAGCAGAAATACCCCAAGAATGAGCTCGACGTCGGCGGCACTGTCCCTTGGTACAAGATTATGACCAAGCAATTGCTCAATGCCATGATTATTGTAGGTCTCTTTTGCTCCATGAATGCATAACTGAACATCGTGCTAATTGACTAATAGGTTCTTGCATTTGCCATGGCTCTCAGCTTTGGCATCAAGGATTACATCGAGGGTGGTGTGCTGGTCTTTGTCATCGTCCTTAATGTCACCATTGGTTTCTGGCAAGAGTATCGCGCTGAAAAGCGCATGGACGCCCTCCGGGCTCTCTCTTCTCCCAGTGCCATGGTTCTTCGCGACGGAAAGACCCAGGTCATCTCCAAGTAAGCTTCACCCCCTGCCCGCAACGTTGACGACAAGCCCATTGCTAACCATTCTCCTAGTCCCGAAGTCGTTCCCGGCGATATCGTTCTGCTCAAGATGGGCGACACCGTCCCTGCTGATCTCCGTCTATTCGAAGCTATGAACCTGGCCTGCGAAGAGGGTCAACTTACCGGCGAATCCATCCCTGTCGAGAAGATCACCGATAACAACATCACCGCTCCCGGAACCGAGAAGGTTGTCGAATCCGAGCACGAGATTGGTATTGGCGACCGCATCAACATGGCCTACGCCACCACTGTCGTCCGAAAGGGCCGTGGTCGTGGCATTGTTACTGCTACTGGCATGGTCACTGAAGTCGGCAAGATCGCCGCCTCGACCTCCAAGAAGCAGCGCAAGGCTGGCCGTTCCATGAACTGGCGCAAGTATGGCAAGCGTCAGCCCATTGTCGGTCTTGCAAAGCGTATCTACGATGTCATTGGCAAGTTCTTGGGTCTGACCGAGGGAACACCTCTGCAGAGGAAGCTCTCCGCTCTCGCCTATGTTCTTTTTGGCTGTGCCATTATCCTGGCCATCGTCGTGTTCGCTGTTAACAAGTTCAACATGCAAAATGAGGTTATTATTTATGCCACCTCTCTGGGTATCGCCATCATTCCCGAGTCGCTTGTGGCTGTCCTGACCATCACCATGGTTGTCGCCGTCACCGTTATGCGAAAGGCCAACGTCGTCGTCCGTGATCTTTCTGCCCTCGAGGCTCTCGGAGGAGTTACCAATATCTGCTCTGACAAGACAGGAACTCTGACCGAGGGCGCCATGATTGTGCGCAAGGCCTGGATCCCCTCGTCCCACCTCTACACTGTCCGCGAGTCTCAAAACCCCAATGACCCCACTAAGGGCAAGGTTACCTACTCCAAGCAGGATGATTCGGAGCCCGAGGAGAAAGAGGCCCCCCGTGACTACGACCGCGAGCGTAGCGCTGCGGTGCTCAAGTTCGATGTTCCCGACGAGAAGCTCAACCCCAGCAAGCCCGCCAAGGCTCCCGAGCCTGAGGTTGAGTGTGAGATGACTGACGAGCTGCAAGCTTTCCTTCTGTCGGTTGCTCTCTGCAACTTGGCCACGGTTCGCTACGACGATGAAGAAGAAAAGTGGCAGACTACTGGTGAGCCTACAGAGATTGCTCTACAAGTCTTTGCCCATCGCTTCACCACTGGCAAGAAGACGCTCGAAGGCCAAGGCTGGAAGCAAATTGCCGAGTTCCCCTTTGACAGCTCTATCAAGCGTATGTCTGTCATCTATGATGCTCCCGATGATGCAAAGGGTTCTATCATTGAGCCTGAGCAGA
The DNA here is from genome assembly GCA_013623625.1 of Fusarium setosum. Classification (NCBI taxonomy): domain Eukaryota; kingdom Fungi; phylum Ascomycota; class Sordariomycetes; order Hypocreales; family Nectriaceae; genus Fusarium; species Fusarium setosum. The sequence continues at coordinate 18,063 of JABFFE010000322.1, read as the reverse complement.
GCATGGTCTTCACCAAGGGCGCCGTCGAGCGTATCCTGGATCTTTGCGACTACGTCGGCACCGGAGCTGACCAGGAGCCCATGACCGACGAACTGAAGGAAACCGTTCTCGATCAGATGAACGCCCTTGCGTCTCAGGGCCAGCGTGTCCTTGCCATTGCCTACCGCCCTTGGGATGGCCGCTTCACTGCCAAGCAAGCCTCTTCTCCCGCTGAAGACGAGAAGCTCCGCGCCGAGGTCGAGCAGGGCCTGATCCTCCTGGGTCTTGCTGGTATCTATGACCCCCCTCGTCGTGAGACCAAGCCTTCTATCGCAGAGTGCTCCAACGCCGGCATTCGCGTCCACATGCTTACTGGTGACCACCCCGAGACCGCCAAGGCCATTGCCAAGGAAGTCGGCATCATTCCCCGAAACCTTGGTATTCTCCCCGACCACGTGGCCGAGTCGATCGTGCAAAAGGCTACCGACTTTGATAGAATGACGGACGAAGAGATTGATGCCCTTGAAGAGCTTCCCCTGGTTATCGCTCGTTGCGCCCCGGACACCAAGACCCGTATGATCGATGCCCTCCGCCGTCGCGGTGCTTTCATGGCCATGACCGGAGACGGTGTCAACGATGCTCCCTCTCTGTCCCGTGCCGATGTGGGCATTGCCATGGGTTCTGGTTCCGACGTGGCCAAGTCTGCTGCCAAGATTGTGCTCACCGACGACAAGTTCAACTCGATTGTCGCTGCTATCCGCGAGGGTCGTCGGATGTTTGACAATATCCAGAAATTCGTCTTGCATCTTCTCACCTCCAACGTCGGTGAGGTTATCCTCCTGATTGCTGGTCTTGGCTTCGTGGACGACTCTGGCTTTTCCGTCTTCCCCGTCTCGCCGCTGCAGATCATCTGGATCAACATGGCTACCTCCTCGTTCCCTGCCTTTGGACTTGGTCGTGAGGCTGCCGCTCAGGATATCATGCGCAAGCCGCCGCAGGATAAGAAGCGTGGTGTCTTCACCAACCAGATTATTGTGGACATGATTGTCTACGGCTGCATCATGGGAGCTTGCACCATGTGTACCTTCTGTATTATTGTCTACGGTGCCAATGGCGGTAATCTGGGTGAGCGGTGCAACCAGGAGTACTCTGATGCTTGCGTCCCCGTCTTCAAAGCCCGCGCCGCCACCTTTGCCGAGCTGACATGGCTGATCCTGATTTCCGCCTGGGAGTTCAAGAGTCTGCGCCGGTCCATGTTCCGCCTCAACCCGGACGACGACAGCCGATTCCCCGTCTTCAAGGACATCTACTCCAACCGCTTCCTCTTCTGGTCCGTCATCATCGGAGGTCTATCCGTGTTCCCCGTCGTCTACATCCCCTATCTCAACCATAAGTTCTTCAAGCACACTGGGATCTCTTGGGAGTGGGCGCTCGCGGTCGGCTTTACTATTGTGTTTGTTGCCGGCATCGAGCTCTGGAAGATGGTCAAGCGACACTACCACCTTCTCGAGGACGCTCCTGTTCGACGCGGTGTCTGGGGCCAGGGCGGCGAGGACGGCGCCAAGCTCAGCCGGACCATGTCCTTGTCCAGCTTCAAGACCTGGGCGTCCTTTTCTCGCAAGGACACTGGTGAGTCTCTGGGAAAGAGGAGCACCTCTCGGGGTCCTGTTGATCGGCATGTTGTGCCTCAAGGCCTGGCTGCAACTGAGGCGTAATTTTGCGAATTTTATTAAGAGTATGACTGGAAGACTAATGAGATTTTGGATGATTTATGACGGCAGACTGGTAAATGTTCGATGTGGAGGATTAATTACGGGTTGCATCTTGTCACTGGCTTGATGTTTATGTTGATGATTGTTGATATCATTCTATGTTAAGTCTCATTAGTTTGCCTCTGTGGAGGACTTAGATATCCCGCTGACCGGCTATTGATGGCTGGGTGCGAAAATGGTATTGTTTGATGATCGAATAGGCACGGCTTTGGAGTGAGGCATGCACGTGAAAATGTTCAAGGCCGCTGGTCAAAGACATCTGAGCCCGGCTTTAGGTCACCATTAATGATGGTACTTGGCGCAATCAAGCGAGCGTTGTTCTACTCGACGTCGAGCCGATGAACGCACCATCTATTTAAGCTAGCAAAACGCAATACCTATTAACAACTAATGTTCTCAAGTGAAATAGTGACTGTGCTGTCTCTATAACATACACTATAAAGCCCTATTTTATAAGAGGTAACGAATGCCTGATGTATAAAGCAACGCCCCGAAAACTCCGTCAAACATCAGCAGCCATGACCCATCTTGACACAACGACACTTTTACATCACCGTTTTCAACACAGCGGCTAGCACCAAGGCCAGGAATCCTATATGGGGAAGACCCATCGACGATGGTGCCGCGTTATCAGAACCTGTCGTGTTGAGCCCCACGTACTCGACCCCGAGAGTTGACAAACCGCCGCTGTCTGTCAGAAGAGCAGCATTGGGTCCGACATTGGACACGCTTGAGCGGAAGGCGCCAAAGTAAGTGTACCGCCCGATAAAGTCTGACCTGTCGAACCAATCCAACGTCTCCTTGAAGAATGCATCGGTTGGGCCAGGGTCTTGGTGTGCGTAGGCGTACTCGGTCACCCAAATTGATGCGTTGGGCCATCTGTCGATAAGGTGTCAATAACGTTGAATGGAAGGGGGAAAGGATGGACCTACTCGGCGAGGCGTTCACCGATATGAGAGGCGAGACCTTGAAAGTTGTCGTACCAGTGCACAGGGAGATAGTCCCATGTGCAGTTTTCCTTGGAACCAGCTTTGCTCTTGATCTCGGTGCAGTTCTCAAGAAACTGTTTCAGCCAGGGCATCGAGCCCCAGCCGCCAGTACAAGCAGGCAGGCCGAGCTTGACGCCCATCTGACCAAGGGGCTCAAAGTTGGCAACCCAAGCCTCGGCGGCGACCTTTGGCTCCAAGTTGCTTCCACCCACGGCACTCGAGGCATCAGGTTCGTTGAAGCCGAGGACATGCGAGATATTGACTCCCGTTTGGATAAGGCTCTTGACGTTCTCGAGGAAGGTCGTGTCGCTGGTGTCAGAGCCCACACCCCACATCATGGGAACGAACTCGAACTGATCCTGGGGGAGATTCTGGTAGGGTGGCGAAGGTTGGTCACCATAGTTGTAGTACCACGTAATATCGCTGCCGTTTTGAGACCAAATCTTGTCGTCTTGGGGGGTATCGTTGTTGGGGACAAAGCAGAGACCTCGCTTTTTGTCGCGAGCGGCGGATACAAGGCCCGCCAGGAGCATGGCTAGGAGTGATTTTGAAGGAGCCATAATGAGTGTATTCCAAATTGCAATATCAAATCGTCATTCGAAGGGAAGCAAAAAGAAGGAAGGTGAGCGTTGAATGTTGAAGCTACAGAGAAAGATGGAAGGGTAAGCAGCGAGCTCACTACTCTCTTAATACTCTGCCCGTCGATGAATTTTGACACCTCAAGTGTCTTGGGTTGCTTTGAGTGTAGCTCTCTTTGTCTTCGCGTTCCAATGTCGCCGCCGCCTTGGGAAGATAGATCTGAGGGAAAGTCGGTGGGGCCGTGTCCAGGAGAGCCGGAAAAGCTGTAAGTGAAGCGAGTGTTGAGACGACAGAATGTTACCCAAGGCAACTACCTAGTGATAAAAGGATATAAGGAGAGAAAACTAAGGGGAGGAAATGAATGTTGAGGAGACAAGGTAATCCAAGAGAAACGATGAGACTGAAGGGGAAGGGCTCAATAAATCGGGAAACGTTCAGAAACCCAAAGCTTGGGTCGATGCCTGTCAAATCTCATAGCTCTCAGACTTCCGATGGCTTGTGGCAACTTGCCGAAACGGAACAAGTGTTAAGCTGTCCATGTCCGTTGGTTGGTCTGGGTGCTAGATGAAAGTCTTGCCGGTCGAGCCAGGACAGAGGCGTCATGAGCTCAAGGCGTGGACCAGTGGCGCCCAGACACGCCAGGGACGCCCGAAAAAGCTTATTTTCAGCATCTTTCAGTGGATGGCCCCTGTGGTTTCAGGGCATCGTGCCGCACTACGGCAGGTCCCTGATCGCGTGGATTGGATCTCAGCCATCCACGATGCCCAGGAATCTCCATGGCCTCTAGCAACTCCAACGCTTGATTTGTGTCTTGCATGGAACGCCATGAGCGAAATTGTCCTCCGCAATAGCACCAGCGGCCTTTCTGCTGAGCCCCTTCTCCATAAGATGCTTCCTCTTTCTAATGCGGTCTACACAGGCCAGATAAACCCGGATCTCGAGAAAGGTTCGGGAATCATCGAGAGCCGCGGCCCTGGCCGACTGGGATACTCAACTTGCGGAATGGGGCTGTCAACGGATATCCTGCCGTTTGAGTTCAAGTAGAATTCCAGTCGCTAGATCTCAGGTAAAAGAGAGTCATCGTTTGGCGACATAAGAGGCTATGTGCTCTTTGCTTTGTGAGAATCAGTAGGGGAGCTGACGACAAAGAGTCAAAGCTAAGCTTTGAAGGCTCCAGGCCGTTGACCTGAGTTGGAGAGCGCCAGGATGCATGGATAATGGTGTTGCTGCTTCTCATTTGGTCACGATGTCTTGGAACGGAGAACTCGATAGTCGGAGTTTAGTGGCCGAGATACCGAGAAAGTATGATTATGTCAGCGACGCATGATTACATAATCCCGGGACCTCGGCGTCCCATTCTCCGCTTCCCGAGGCCGCTTGCTCATGCCTCGGCACGCCCCCACACGTTGGTTGCTACGACGGCGCAAGTACCGCGACGGCTTGCCGTGTCAACGCCGAATAACGGTCAGGAGCTTCAGACCCCTCCCATGATGAACTTGGCCTCGGCATCTTTGTTTTGTACTTGAATAGGAAGCCCGCGCAATCTTGATTATCGTTGTCTGTATATTTTTTTTTGGTTTCACAAGTCATCCTAATCCATCCCGTCTTCACAATGGCTGTTGAACGAATTGGCTCCCTCATAAGACACCTGGCCCCCGGGTCAGGGCTCAACAGCATGTCAGTTCCAGCATTCTGGATTGTCCCCGGCCAACCAAACTGACCTTCACAGTCAATCCAAGAACCCCGACGACATTGTCGTCACCCTCGCCGTGCGAACGCCCCTGACCAAGGCCAAGAAGGGCGGCTTCAAGGATACAAGTCTCGAGTACATGATCTATGCCCTCCTCAAGGAGGTCCGAGAGCTATCCCACCTAGATCCTGCTCTTGTTGAAGACATCTGCCTTGGAAACGTACGGAAATTTTCCTTTCACCATGGCCCAAATCATTGCTGACGAAAGTTTTACAGGTCTCCGATGCAAAGGCTGCCTACAAGGTCCGCGCCTCAGCCCTCGCTGCTGGCTTCCCCAACACCGCCGGTGCTTCCTCCGTGAACCGCTTCTGCTCCTCTGGTCTCAAGGCCACGGCCGATATCGCCCACTCTATTTCCAATGGCTCCATCTCGATCGGTATTGCCATGGGTGCCGAACAAATGACTATTGGGGGCGACGCGCTCGAGAAGCCCTTTGACGAGGCGGTCACATCGCAAAGCCAAGAGTCTGTCGACTGCATGCAGCCAATGGGGTGGACGAGCGAGAACGTCAGCAAGGACTTTGGAGTCACGCGCGATTTGATGGACAAATATGCTGCTGAGAGTTTCCAGAAGGCTGAGGCGGCACAGAAAGCAGGCTGGTTCGACGATGAGATTGTACCCATCACAACCAAGGTCAAGGGACCTGATGGTGAGGTGAAGGAGGTGACGCTCACCAAGGACGAGGGCATTCGACCGGGCACCACCGCAGAGGGTCTTTCCAAGATTCGTTCTGCGTTTCCCCAATGGGGCGGATGCACTACTGGCGGTAACGCCAGTCAAATCACAGATGGAGGTGAGTCCCATAACTATAAATCTTGATCTAGGCTATCTGCTAACCCAGTAAACAGCTGCTGCAGTCTTGTTGATGAAGCGATCTACTGCTATTCAGCTTGGCCAGCCCATCATGGCCAAGTATGTCGGCTCCACGGTTGCCGGTCTTGCACCTCGCATCATGGGAATTGGTCCCAGCATTGCCATCCCCAAGCTGCTCTCTCAGTACAACATCTCTCTTGAGGATATTGACGTTGTGGAGATCAACGAAGCTTTTGCATCGATGGCCGTCTACTGCCAAGACAAGCTGGGGCTGACGTCGGACAAGCTGAACCCGCGTGGAGGAGCCATCGCACTAGGTCACCCGCTGGGCGCCACAGGTGCAAGACAGATTGTGACCGGTCTAGCCGAGTTGAGGCGACAGAAGAAGAAGATGCTGTTGACGAGTATGTGTATCGGCACGGGACAGGGCATGGCGGGCTTGTTTGTGAACGAGCAGGTGTAAGAACGTGAGAAGATGGTTGGGCTAATTCTGTGACACTATTAAAACCCAGCTGTTTCGCTGGGCATTACCATTTGCATGAATGATATATGAAACTTGGACAAAGGCCGCGAGTCAGCCTGGGTCTCATTTCTTCAGCGAGATTGCCGAGTCCGATATCATGAATATCATGAATATCATGGACCCTCTAGGTGCCCGAACAATAACAAACCGTTAGGTCACACCGCAACTCCACCCTCTTTTTGAGCCTCTCGTGTAACCCGATGCCATCATCCCCAGACATCCGCTCGACGGAATGGTAACAAACGTTCAAGCGTGACAGCGTGACAGCGCCATTTGCGACTGTTCACCTCCTCTCGTGTCGGCACCGTCGATCCTCCACGGCCGATTTCGGGTCCACGGGCTCACCTCCACCCTCCACCAGCCTCTCCAAGCAGCAGGGATCGCTGAGCAACACGGGGGCAGCGATTCGCCAGCATTGTCATCCGCTGGAGGCGCGGTGGACGTCGACTCCTCAGTGGACCAAGACCCTCTGGAGGTGGCCTTGGATCAGCGCCCTGATGTCACTGAAATGCATGTGCGGCGGCGGGGCGGGTCCCTACTTTTTTTCCAAGGGTTTGAGGTTTGCTCCCAACGGCGGGGCGTGATTGGCCAGTTGGGTGCCGACTGGATCTGAGATGGAAACTGCCTGATGATTACGCAGAGAACCTTGGAAAAAAGGCGATGGGAAACCCTTGGAATGGGGTCCTTGGTTACTCCTCATCCTAGTTTTAGCGAGCCTCATATCTAGGCTCTTTTTCTTTTTTCTGTTTTTTTTTGCCTTCTTCCTTCTCTTCTAACATTGCTCCTCGTGACTAGCGTTTTGTCAGAGTCCAGATTGCATGCAGTTCTGCTCGATGCATTTCTCGCTATCGCCAGTCGCGTCGTTCTCGTCGTCCAATTCCAAGTCGGTCTTTGTTCGTCGACGATAGTCGGGCTACACTTGAGTCGGGCCCCAACGTGTTGAAATTCTCCCCGCGATTGTATTTATAACCTAGAGGCCTCGGTTTTCGTCTTGTACAAAGCAATCAACAGCGCTCCTCCCGTCGACATCCGCAAACATGACAAAACGACCCTCCCACAGCCGCACCAACTCGTCCACTGACCACCGCCCCTCCCAACCAAGTGCCCTTCGCCAGGCCCTCAGCGCCCAAAATCGAGGCGAAAGCGATCCGACGAGCTTAAGGAGCAATGGCAGCGACAACTCGCCCTCCAACAATGCTCCCATCGCTTCCCCTCCCACGTCCCCCGGGCCAGCGTCCCGCGCCGCCTTCAGCGAGATCTTCGCAAGCGAATCGACCCCTCTGATGCAGGACAACGGCCAGAGGCCGCAGGGTCGCCGAGGGAGCATTCATCCGGCGCACCCAGGACTCTGCAGCCATGGCACCTTCAGCCCGCGGCCGTCGAGCCCAGCCATGACGATGCAGAGCACGGACGAAGATGGCAGCGACAGCGCGGGGTCGGGCACGCATATTCCTGTGCTGGACAATGCGATCACGACAATTGTTGGGCACGAAGACTGGAAGAAGTGGTTGAAGAAGAGGATGCGAACCAAGAAGATGGGCCATAGCAGCGTGTTGGCTGAGCAAGCTGGATTCGAGGATACGACCTTTATGTCGGTGGTATACTCATCGGTCGTTGAATAGCGACGCTAACTCGTTCTTTAGGTATCTCGCATACTACGTTCCTTGCTTGAAGTGGATGCGCCAGTATAAGCTCTCGTACCTCCGCGGCGACCTCGTTGCCGCCGTCACCATGGCCTCCTTCTACCTCCCAATGGCCCTCTCCCTCGCCGCGAACCTCGCCCACGTACCCCCGATCCATGGTCTATATGCTTTCGTCTTCAACCCGTTCATCTACGCACTTCTAGGGTCCTGCCCACAGATGGTTGTTGGCCCTGAGGCTGCGGGCTCGCTGCTTGTTGGCACCGTGGTCAAGCAGAGCGTTGATTCCGGAGATGACGAGGAGAACGACCTTCTACATGCGCAAATCTGCGGTATTGTCGCTGGCATGGCTGGAGCAATGGTTCTAATTGCTGGTCTTGCGCGACTTGGATTCTTGGATAGTGTGCTCAGCAAACCGTTCCTGCGCGGCTTCATCAGTGCGATTGGTTTCGTTATTGCTGTTGATCAGTTGATTCCCGAGCTGGGACTCGCCGATCTGGCCGACAAGTCCGGTGTGAGCCATGGCAGCTCAGTTGAGAAGATCCAGTTCATGATCAACAACATCCATGAAACGCATGGGTTGACATTTGCCATTGCCGGAGTCAGCTTCCTCTTCATCATGATCTGTCGGTAGGTTGTGATCTTCTGAGCGGTGTCGCAATCCCAACTGACCAGTTTTGCAGTGAAATCAAGAAGCAGCTCCAGCCTCGGTTCCCCTCCGTCGCCTTTGTTCCAGACCGGTTCTTTGTCGTCGTAGTGTCCGCCATTCTCTGCTGGCAGCTCGATTGGGAGAACAAGGGTGTTGAGATCCTCGGAACCGTCAAGGCCGCCAACGGCAATCTGCTCGCCTTCCAATGGCCCTTCAAGCTGGCGCACATGCCTCACATTCGAAATGCCATGGCGACGTCTTTCCTGATCGCGCTGCTTGGTTTCTTCGAGTCGTCTGTTGCAGCCAAGAGTCTGGGTTCCAGCGACACGATTCAGGGTATTCAGCTGAGTGCTAATCGAGAACTGATCGCGCTCGGTGTTGCCAACATGGTCGGCGGTTGCTTTATGAGCTTGCCGGCCTTTGGCGGATACGGTCGCAGCAAGGTGAACAAGAGTACTGGAGGCAAGAGTCCTGCAAGCTCCATGTTCCTGAGCATCATCTCGCTGTTCTCGATCTTCTTCCTCCTTCCTTACTTCTACTACCTCCCGGTAAGTCTTGTATTGGATGCAGCGTTATGACGGGCCACTAACTTTTCCAAGAAACCTGTCCTGTCAGCGATGATCTCCGTCGTGGCTTGGTCGCTGATCGAAGAAGCGCCTCATGACATCAGCTTCTTTTTGAAGATTCGTGGCTGGACCGAGCTTGGGCTTATGGCCATTATCTTTTTCGCGACCATGTTCTATTCGCTCACCCTGGGCATGGCGTTTGGCGTGGGGCTGTCCATCCTCATGGTCATCAAGCACAGCACCCGACCGCGAATCCAAATTCTCGGCAGAATCCCTGGAACGAACCGCTTTGAGAATGCCGAAGGAGAGGGGAGCAGCTTGGAGTTTGTCGAGGGTTGTCTCATCGTCAAGATCCCTGAGCCATTGACATTTGCCAACACCGGAGAGCTCAAGTCTCGCCTTCGCCGCCTGGAGCTCTATGGCACGTCGAAAGCGCACCCGGCTCTTCCCCGCTTGCGTAGCCTCGAGATGAATCGCAATGTCATCTTTGATATTCATGGTGTCATCTCCATGGACGGCTCGGGCACACAGGTCCTCACAGAAATCGTACGCAACTACCACGATCGGGGTGTTCGCGTCTTTTTCTCACGGGGCCCGACACGCCGTGATCACCCAGTTTGGCGATTGATGCTGAACAGCGGGATTGTAGAATTGGCTGGCGGCGAGGGGCATTTCGTTAACGATGTTGAAGAGGCGTTGAGGTTGACCGAGTATGAGGAAAGCATTACCGGAGAATCGAGTCGACGACGAGACATTTAAGTGGCATGACTTGGATTTATGACAGCGAACAACGATAGAAGAGCAGGGTGTGAGCGGTTTATTTCTTATGCATATTGATGGAACGCTGTGGATGTTGCGGAGCGGAGGAGATACCACTACATGGCTACATACATGATGCACACGGTTGTAAAGAGAAGAGATAAGTGAGGAGAGTGAAAAACGAACATGACATGACTGGCGCTATCGGCGTATGATTTAGGAAGAAGGGTGTCCCTCGCTTCAAATTGAACATCTACTGTGTCATACCAGTCAGTAACTCGCTTTGTTTTTCATGATATGTCAGTCTTATTGACTGGCGAATCAAGGTGCACTTCTTTCGGAACTCCAGGCTCTACCAAATCCAGGGTCGAGAAAACCCTCGAGACATCAGGCAATTTATTCCACATCCCGTCCATCCCGGTCAGTATCTGGCACTATCTGCAGTTTGACAGCCAAGTCATACAGGGGTTTCAAGGTAACCCTGCGAGGGCCGTACCAGAGCAGAGGATGGGAGACAATGTGTCACAGGACTCGTTTACATATTGTAGTTTATGATATAAGAGAATAAAATCAAGACGCAAAACGGAACCAAGCCGCTCGCCCCGGCTCCGCGGTGGCTGGCATTACCATACGGCCCCACTGTCCCAAGTCGGCGTTATGCTGCGGCCGCAGCGAGTGAGGGAGCGGCATTGTCAGTCGAGCATATATGCAAAGGGCCATAAGAGGAGGTTATCCACGCGTCCAGTCTCGGCAAATGTGTTTTAAGGGCGGTTCGGTAGAAAATACGGTTATGTGGTGGCTTACAGATGCTTGTTCCTCAGCTACCACCGATCGAGGTGACGGGAGCCGGGAATAAAATTTCACAAGGATGGACAACGAGCTTGAGCAAAACGGGGAAAGACCAAGGACAAGCGAAGCTGGTTAGAGGTTCCTCTGGACCAGTCACGTCGAGTCGACAGACAAGACCTCCAAGCGATGTTTCTTAGTGCTTGGCTCTGCAACATCACGCACATTAACCACCCGCAACTCTTGCCCCGGCTGCAGATAATCCTCTGGTTATGTGACGTGGAATGCCCATAGAACATGAGGGGGTTTCAATTCTGTCTCCCGCTTGTTCCCCAAACGTCGCAGTGGATAAAAACACGTCCCCGGTTCCCGGAGACTAGACCAGGGATCTATCTCTTGGCGTCTTCCCAACATCCCCGTTTGTCTCTTCATCCCGTGCTGTTGGTTGGAAGGATTCATGTACAGCTTCCGCTTCTGCCAAATATGAGGGTCTTGGATGATGCCATAGGGTCATCTGCGAGGGCCGGCTCCCCGTGCTCTCCTCGTCGGGGTCTGACAACCGCTTTAATCAGGAAGTCCGCTCTTCTTCCTCTTCGTGCACAATACAAGTCATAATTCCTCTTACTTGGGTCTTATTTCTTGGTACAGTCTTGCCATCTTCATTTCTTCTTTCTTTCTTGTAGGATTTTATTCAGTGTGTTTTTGTGTGCGCGTGTCGATTTGCGCGACCCCAGTCTCTATCTCCTGCGTTCTCATCCTGCTTAATCCCACAAACGCAAGGCTCATTCGAAATATCTAAAATAGTTTTGCCCTACGAACAGAGAACATTCTCCAGCTGCGATAGCGTGCCCAAGGGCATAAGGAGCAATCATGGTAGCAACTCCAGAGGAGCAGAGACAAAAGTCATCGTCCCCGCTTGAAGCAGCCCCCATTGAATCGGTCAGTACCCTCTTACTCTGCCTCTAATTTGATGTCGGCATGTCATCCCGACCTTACTACCTGGCAGAGAATGATGATGGAGTAAACCCCGGAGGTTCTCCCCGACCAAAGCTACTATGTGAATAACCACATAACTAACTCTTACCTTATGAAGGATCCTCGAGTTGTCGGCAACATTGAGGACGATAATGACTCGTCGGCCGATCTTGATAGGTAAGAACTTTGGAGCTGTATCTGTGGAAGAGCCGTCGCTAACTCGGGGAACGTAGCCTGCGCGATTCGACCGCGTCCATCACATCAAGTATTCTCGAATACCGCCATATCAATGGCCGACCGTTTCAACAATCAAAGACTACCGAATATTGGTGAGTTTATTTATAAATGACTTATCAAAGATGCGGCGGCTGACTTTCCATAGGGCTCCTACCGATGATCAGTACCAGGAGGGCCAGGACCTAGCGTACGTTGACTCGACCTTTAAGGTTGAATGAACGTATATTAACCCTCGAATACTATAGACACCACTATAACCTGGTTCTCCTAGACGACCAGTTATATCTAGCACCCATTAATAAGAACCCTCAGGTAAGGCAAACTGACCTTAGCTGGCTTCGGAAAACTAACCATTTATAGAACATCCTCGATGTAGGAACTGGAACCGGCATCTGGGCCATGTTCGTACACCCTCTATCTCTACCCATTTCAGCCCCCTGATATCGTCCCCCCAGTGACATAGCCGACGAGTTCCCCTCCGCCCAAGTCATCGGCACCGACATCTCCGCCGTCCAACCCTCCTGGGTCCCGCCAAACTGCCACTTCCAGATCGACGACGCCCAGCTCGACTGGACCTTCAAGCCCGACTACTTTGACTTTATCCACATGCGCCACTTGTATGGTGCAATCGACGACTGGGAAAAGCTCTTCAGCCAGGCCTACACCCACACACGCCCGGGCGGCTGGGTCGAGAGCTTCGAGATCGACATCGAGACGCGCAGCGAGAACCCCAAGGTCGAAAACGACCAGGGCCACATCTTCAAGAAGTGGTTCCGGCTCTTCTTTGAGTGCGGCCACAAGACGGGCCGCACGTGGGAGATTGCCCGCGGCGGGCGTCAGGAGCGGTACATGCGCGAGGCCGGCTTTACGGACATTGTGTACAGGTCGTGGAAGGTTCCCATCGGCGGGTGGCCGCAGGACAGGAAGCTGAAGCAGGTTGGGATTTATAATGGCGCTTTCATCGAGCAGTCGCTCGATGGGTTTGCCATCTTTCCCATTGGTGAGATTCTAGGCTGGAGTAGGGAGGAGGTTACGGTGCTGGTGAGCCAGATGAGGGCGGCTCTCAGGGAGCCTAGGTCACTTCCTTACTTTACTACGTAAGTCTTGTCTGTTTTACTCGTCGTCCACAGCGATGGTGGCCTTGCTAACTGGGTACCAGACACATGGTCTACGGCCGCAAGCCGGAGGATGCGCTCGCCACCGCTGAGAATGCCTAAGCGTGAGTACATACCAGCCAGGTAAACGAAAGAGACTTGTGCTGAAATTTGCAGATATGAAATAGTAAATGATCACGACTCTCATAATGACATTTATCAAACGATCCAGTGCCATTACTTTAGGTTAGCTGCTAACACAATGTCGTCCAGACACATCAAAGCGTCTCTGACTTCCTTCATGCCTGGTTCATCGTCCTCCAAGTAATAGAACGTCTCAAACAAGTGCTCTTGTCCCTCTGCCACAAAGAGCTTCACCTTGTCATGACCTAGACACTCCTGCATTTGTTTAGGAACATCCAGAGGCACATGCCTGTCTGCGTCCCCGTGGAGGAGCACAGTCGGCGGCCACCTCATCACTCGCTCGCTGTTGTCGGGGTTTTGAGCCCAGGAATACCCCGGATCTATCTCCCCGACCAGGTCGACCCAAGCGTTTTTGTAGATGTAGTACTCGTACAACACGCCTTGGGTGTACTTTGGTGGATCAATGATAACAGGTGCCTCTGGGGCTTTGTAACTTGGGTTCTTGGATCCATCTGCCAGCAGCTTGTCCAATTCAAAGGTTGCGATACTCCCTTGGGAATTTTTGCCAACTTGAATAGGTCCGGCGATAAACTGAGCCACGTTTGAATCCTCGATGGGTTCCGGGAGGATCAGAGTCGATGAGTTGAAGAATGGATGACGAAAGGTATGGATACCAGAAATGGCAAATAGAGCCAGAGGAGGGGGCAGGTAGTGATTTGAAATGACGGCAGTTGTGAAGAAGCCTACAACATCAGTAACAGTGAGCGGATGAAGATATTCTAGCAGCGTCTTGTCTCACCCGCGCTGGCGCCTCCGACTATGACTTGGCGTTCTCGGCCATCCTTCACAGCCCATTCTCTAGCAAACTCATACGCTGCTTTGACGTCTTCAAGAAGACCTTGCGCACCTACTTGCGGCATGAGTCGATAGCTCGCGCTGATCAAGGTCCATTTCCGCTGCATGCAGGCCTTGTGCGGGGGAGACAATATTAGCCAGGATACTCGTTCGTCCAAAACAAGAGAATCTCTTACTTGGACGAGCCACGGTGCGATAAACTCGCGGCCCCAGTCTACCAGCCCGCCGGGGTGAAAGTAGAGAAAGACGTGTGTGTCCGAGGCGGCATCTTGGGTGTAGACGTCGCATTCGAGAGGGAGGCCGTGGTGGGCGTATACGTGGGTGGATTTGGACAGCATAATGAGTTAGGCAAGGTTTCAGGTGTTCGTTCAGGTATCTACTGTTGATGACATTTGTTCTCAAAGCTCGACTTCCTTTGTTGTTGAACCGGCAGGCAGCGCATTGAGGCACCAGAGTCTGGAGCCTGGCACACGGCATAATCCAGTCCCGTTGCTTACCTTACCCATTTGCCTAAATGGCGGCAAAATAGGCACACCATGTAATTTACAGACATTCACCAAGTTTAGGGATCAATCAACGTGCCCCGTTCAGCGGTGACAACTATCACTCGCGGGCGTTTATTCATGGCTTCTTCCTCGCTCGACTCATCTGAGCAATGGGGAGAATAACAGATGCGCAAAACCCCTCTGCAAAGGGTCAACTCGGGGGGTATGAAAAAACCATCTTCTCGCCAACCATGCCGTCTCAACCTGTCTATCAGACAAAACACACAGATATTACCTATGAGAACAATTGCTTCGTATGCTTCAAAGAATCGTGGCCCCCTTGTTTATTTGCTCTTCTCTTCAGTGACGCCCTCGACGGCCTCAGCCGCCTCCATGGAGTCGGTCTGCTCGACGTCGTTGCTTCCCAGCACCACGTTGGGAGCATAAGGGATCTGGCCCTCGTCGCGACGCTTGGGGGGGATAAGCGTGTCGTACCATCGAGGCACGAGGACGCCCACTCCGATCAGGATCAGGCAAATGTGAGCAATGCCGAATCCAAGAATATGGAGCGGGTCGTCACGCAGGTCGTGAAACGCAGGATATGCGAAGCCATAGATGATGGCCAGAACGGGCGCCGAGATGAAGCGGAGTAGAAGGGGCCAGAAGGCGGGAATCTTCCAGTTCTTTCCAGTGCCTACAATGACATTGAGATCCCTTCGGAGTTGTTGACCCTGTTGTTTCTGGTTAGCAATTGCTATTAATAGAGCGATATGAGTCTAAAACCTACCGAGTAGAAAGCCAGATACCAGAAACGAGTCACATAGACGTTCTCTCCAAAGAGGCGAGTGAGGAAAGCACTCCTGCCAATGAATCTACGGACAAATCCTTTGTCTTCGGTAAAGGTTAGAGCCGGGGGCACAGAGTCAGGCGTCTTGCCAATGATAGCAGAGATGACCGAGCCAGCGATGAAGAGACCAAAGCCAACTCCAGCTCCAGCTTCAGCGCTGACGGCATGGGCGACGGCAACACCAAGAACCATGCCACCATAGTAGCCAAAGTTCCAGATGATGAAGGCGGGGTTTCCGACTTGGCCGGCAACGTCCCTCCAGCGATAAAAGGTCGTGGAGAAGGCACACTCGCCAAAGACGACAAACACCAGAGCCACATCGTTGATCCAGCGATCAACACCCGTGAGGAGGGCATAGCCAAACTCGGTGCAGTAGGGAAGAGAAATGAGGAACGAGAGGATGACAAGGCCCGTGACAACCCATTCCCGACGCATCTTGACACCAGTGTCCATGATGAGAGTGACGACGGCGTCGAGCATGGCGAAAGCAGAACTGTATCCCAGCACCATCAGAGTAAAGAAGAGGGCAAAGGCCCAGAAGTTGGCGCCGGGCAGCTCAGTGATGGCGGTTGGCAAGGTCAGGAATCCAATGGTGAAGGAGCCAATGCGCTCTCCGGGAACAGGCATCATGTTCAGGTAACCGACAACACCAAACGCAGCAAATGCGGCGAAGCCTTCGAACAGAACGTTGCTCGCAACGATCAAGCACGAGTCCATGACGGCATTGGAGTGCTTCTGGTTGTAGGACGCGTAGGAACTAAAGTACCCGAAACCAACACCGGTCGAGAAGAAGACTTGGCCTGCAGCAGTCTGCCAAATGTCACCACTCGCCAGCTTGTCGCCGTTCCACTCTCCAAAGTACAGCTTGACGCCACGACCGGCATTAGGGAGCGAGACTGAGCGGCCGACGAGGATGATGGTCATGACGACGGGTAGCCCCATGGTGAAGTAGACGACCCGGCCGGTCTGGCCAATACCACGGAAGATTGAGATCCAGACGAGGAACCAGGTAAAGGCGGTCCAACCTACAGTCTCGCCAATGAGCGCAACGCCAGGATACTTGACGTAGTCTTGGACCGAGTTGAAAGTCTTGTTTCCAGGGATCGCGTCGACGTTTCGAACCACGTCTTGGTAGTAGTACTCTTCAGCTCGTCCCTCCCACGGTAAGGGATTTGTGAAGGAGTTGCGGAAGTATATCATGATCCAAGACAGGTTGACGACAAAGTAAGGGCCCACGATGAAGCCGATGTACAGCAAACTGAAGCCCAGGCCCTTGAGGCGGTGGTTGACATTGTTGAAGGCGACAACAGAGCCGCCGTGGTAGGCCTGACCGATGCTGACCTCGAGAATCAAGGCAGGGATGGCAATCAGAAAGACACACATGAGGTAGGGAATGAACCATTGGAGGCCGTTGTTGTTGTAGACCTGGGACGGGTATCGGATCAGGTTTCCCATGCCGGCGCAGCCACCCATGGCGGCAAGCAAGAAGGAGGCTCGCGAGTTCCACTGGTCACGTCCATCTTCAGACGTCGACGGCGGAGGCGACAGCAGCTTGCCGACCTTTTTGATGATTGGGGGGATGGTCATTGTATCTAAAGTCTACCCAGAGCTGGGAAGACAGTGGGATTGTCGGGGGTGTCAACCGAGAGTAAGAGAAGGAATGAATGCCAGAAAACGGCCTTTGAAGGAGCGTTAGCACAAGCTCCCGCGTCCCTGAGAGAGAAGAAGGTTCAGAAGAAGGGGGGGTAAGGGGGTATATCACATACAGGTAAGTACCAACTCGTTGGGCTGGGGAGACGATTAGAGTTCTCTTGCTGCATGCACTCAGGGTCCAACCACAGAAGGAAACAGAAACAGATGAGAGAAGCGAGGACCCGAGACGCTGGAACACGACAGTTTCTTGGGTCCATGCGTGGACAGAGTCGTCTTTTTATTCCAACAGACTGCAACCCACGTCAAGGCCAAGACTCGAGAGGGCAAGCTATCCCAACCAAGAGCAATCCACCAACAACGAGGACCGGGGGCATCGAGGCGAGAGTCCCGTCTCAACGACCAATACCGCTGCCTGCCATGGCCTCTAGTGAGTCTCTGGCGCTGCTGAACGGGGAGCTGCTACGTAAAGGATCGGGTTGCTTGGGGACAAGATCGACTCGGCGACATCCCGGGGTGATCCATCGCAACTTCTTGGCGACAAGACTCGATGTGTGAGAAGCGGTAGCCTGCCGGGGGGAACTGACTGTCTCCTTGCTCGGTCTTCGTATGACAAGAAACTCCCCTCTGCGAACAGGCCGACTCGACGGGCTCCGCTGCCAAGGTGCCGAGCATCTTGGCGCCTCATCCTGGGGGTGGAGTAGGATTGCTTGGGTGCTTTGTGCTGACCTTTGCCTCGACGATGGAGGCATCACCGAGAGCCGTCGACGGCCGTGGGAAGTTTCAACTCCCCGGACCTGGGCCCTCCCCGTGACGGAGGGCCGGAGCTTCTCTGGCGGGGACACAGCCCGGAGGTGGACGGGCGGGCGGGCGGTAGCACGGCCACCCGGAGATCAGAGACAGGCGTCAAAATAAGCATAACAGCGATAGAGTCGCCTGTCAACTTCTCCGCCCATCCTTCTCGTACGCCG